>BQNB010046902.1:2577-39274 GCA_026074375.1 Tanacetum coccineum | reverse complement strand
TTGAATTTGAAGCTTTATTAATGTTGATAGCATTAATCTATTTAATCTTAGTTCAGCTATATACTTAAATTTTGTAAAAAGAAAATTTTTTCTATGTCATGTTAATATAAGTTAAGTAAAAAAATAATGTGTGTGTAATGTGAATAATATAAACTGTGGGCTGATAAAAGTTTGCTGCATCTTGCCGGCTCACAACCGATGTTGCAGCCTTCAAAAAGGTCGAGGATTACCGTTGCTTAAATAAGTGTAATTGTACATATGTTAAGTGTTATGTTTGAATAAATATAGGGAAAATCTCTTTTTCTTTAATTTAAATATATTTTTGAACTAAGACTAATTTACTTTAGTTGTAGTATTTCCGTGTATAAACGGGAAGTCCAAGGGTTTTAAATCCGAAGGTCCGTGAGTCCCGATACTAGTCTCTGTGGGGTGTCAAAAGCCTGGTCACTTAGCCGCAAGGTTGGGATGTGCCGAGACGAAAGTCGCTACATGGGATGATCTCGCCTTCAAACTCATTATTCTTGGGTGGAACGTGAAGCATAGAAATATTGCAACTTTCTAAAAGTGTTGATCCATGGTTGAAATTTGAAATTAGCACACTCACATAAAATAATAATTGCCGGGAGTAAAAAGTTCACAAATTGCAAGTATGAGTAATGTTAGCATCTTAACTTGTACTTAACAGTGATTTCATTTTAAGCTTAGTTGGGACAAGTGAAAAATCGCGGACGATGAATTTATCCTTTTTGGGCATTTTAGGATTGAAATGCTTCTTATTCCGTGACCCGAAAAGTTATGAAAATAATGAAAGTCCAAACATGTAGTTAATTGATAAAAATACAAAAATATTAGGGGTAGTTAGTGTAAATATATAAAAAATGGTAAAAACGGGGCTTGTCGAAGCTTGTGATTCTTTATTTCCCCTTAGCGAACACTTAGCTACTTTTCTAGGTTATTAGTCGAGGGGGATTTAGGGTCTTAGTTTTCTTAAGTGTTTACTTATAGCATTGCGTGAGGACACGACAATATCTTAGTATGGGAGATTTTGGTATGTGCTTAATTACACATACCTTTGACCATTAAAAACGAGCTAAAATGACCAAAAACGTACCAAAAATACATTGTATTTGTATGTTTTGCATTTGTATTGTGCAGGAAACGGATATTCAAGAAAAGGACAAAAACGAAGCCAAAACGACAAAACCGAGCACGAGAATGGAAGAGCGTGAAAAGTCAAAGTCAACCCTGAAAAGTCAAAGGTCAAACCCGAAGCCAAAACCGAAGAAATTCTTAATGGGCCACCCTTACCCATCTAATGGGCCGGGGCAGCCCATTAAGGGATATATTGAAGACCAAATGGGCCAAATCCAAATGAAAAGGGCCCAAAACCCTTTTAAATATAACCGGCCCAACAATATGGCCCAAGTCCAATTGTTAGCCCACAAGGACCATGCATGTGATAACTATATACAAGTTCAGGGGCTGTTTTTGCCACCCCTGCAAACTTGTATCACTTAAAGGACGATTCATGCAAATACTCTTTATGAGTTGAGGGGCTTAAATTGCCAATTGCCCAAACTATCACCCCTGTTTATCCCCAACAGATATAAATCTGTTTTCCCGCCAACACTATTCATCATCCCTTTTACCCTGCAACACCATTACACAGGGGATCTTCCCCTCTCCCTATCTCCACTAAAACCTATCTTTTAAAGCTTAATGCCATGTTGGCAATCCCATACACACCCATTCGTTTTCAAGAATAAAGCAAACAATTGAAGGGTTGAGATCAGGGGAATTGGGTACAAAGCAAAATGGAAGGCTGAGATTGAAAGCTTGAAGACTCTCACAAAAGAAACACAACAAACACAATGCAAAGAAGACTCACAGCTTATAAAAGGAAGAAGAAGACATAAGTGAAAGATATCTAGTGTAGTTTTATTTTTAAGTCATTTTATTTACTTGTCATGTTTTTATTTTAAGTCTCTTTAAATTTCAGTCTTTAAATTCCAAGCTCTTGTAATCTTTTCAAGTTAATGCAAAAATCTTAAGTTTTGAAGTTCTATGCAAATTGTTCTTAAATTCTTGTTGTGTTCACAAGCTACATTCTTAAGCTCTTATAAACTCTTATTACTCACATTTAAGCTGTTTTCCTTAAACTTTATAAACTTCTTCATAGTTTATAAAGTTTAAGGCATTTTCACAAAAAAAATCTCAAAAATTCGAATTTCAAGCTTTTGGAGCATGGCATATAATGGATGGCCATGGGTTAGAACCTCATGGGAGGTGTTAGGACAATGATTTGGCTGAGTTTAATTCAATCACAAAAGCTTGGATCCTTGTAAGTCTTCATTTTCCATTTTTAGCTTATTTTTATGCATTTACTGTTCATCAGCTTATTCCTGCTTATGTGTGCTATTTCTGGCTTATTTATGCTTAATATGTCTTATTGATGCTTATTGGTTCCTGTTCAAAGCATACCTTAATCTGTTTTTAGCTTAAAACCTATTTTTAAGATTTAAAGGGGTGTTTGGGATAACAGCCCAAAGTGGGTCAAAATGGTTTTTAAAACCATTGGGTCACTTGGCCAAGTTGTGCAAGCATTTTTACATCATTTTCAATCTGTTTTACAAAAAATTTAAGTTTAAAAGTTGTTTTTAAGTTTTATCTATAAGTCTCTTTGAAACTGTTGGACCAAAACAGTTTTAAAGAGCTTATTTGAATGAGACTTGTTAAATAGCTTTTAAGCTTTGTTTTTGTGTCCATTTATGTGTCCAAATGCAGTAAAATATTACCCTTTTAGTTTACTTATGTATCTTTAAAATTTTATCATTTCTGCCAAAGTGTTTTTCAAGTATAAAAACTCTCTTTTTCAATTTCAGTTTTAAGTTAGCAAAAATTGTTTTTAGCTCCTGAATTTTTGAGCATAAGCTCATTGGAAGTCATGCTCTATCTGTTTTAACTTAGCTTTCAATTTCAAGCTTATTTTCTAGCTTATTCATAGGCCTGCTCTTTGTCCCTTTTTCTTTAAGAAAAACCAAAAAATGGCCATTCTTTGTGAGCAGCCATTTTCATGGCTTATTTGAATTTCAAACTCTCTTTTCTTTGTAGTTTTATAAAGCTTGTAGGACAGGCTTTAAGCTAGTATAGGGCTTTAAGCCATAAGGATCTATTTTGTTGCTTATTTTTAAGCCCAAAAGTGTCCACTTGTGGCTGTTGGCCTGCAACTTTTAGCCATTTGGCTTATTTGGCTTTTTAGTGCTTTTTAGCTCATTTTCCTGGCTTTTTTGTTTATATTTGCTTATTAGGTGTAGTCTTGTACCTGTGATTGCTTATTTTGTAGTTTCCTTTGTTTATTTGTGCTTAAAATGCAAAAAAAGTTAAGTCTTTTAGACTTAGAGTGAAATAAGCCAAATCTGTCATCTTTATGGCTTATTTCTGGGCTTATTATTGATTTTCAAAAATAATTTCTGGCTTTTATCATTTTAGAGGTTTAGAAACTAAGTTTGCATTTTTAGGGTTTAATCTTGACTTAGTTGATAATTTAGTGTCTTTTTAGGATTTCCGTATTTGATTTTTGTGCTTAGTTGTTAAATTAGAATGCCTAATTTGTTTTTCCCGTAGTTTTAGGAGTCATAATCAACCAAAATCTTTGTCCTATTCAAGCATTGATATCAAACGTCATCCGACCGTCCATTCACGCCTCGTTAGGAAAATGACCCGGGAATTCAGCTTCCCGGTTATACTACAATTGTGAATTTTTGATCCTTATTATATATTTATAAGTATTATTTATTTATTTATATATATTTATTAAGCGTAGAAATTCTCAACATCAGTCATCAAATTCGAAAAGAGGGTTTGAGTAAATTTTAACATTATCTTCCGGAACGTCCTCATCGGATAGTGACTCGTCATCATTAGAGGTAAAATCGTCATTTGAATCGAAAAGAGGGTTAGAGAAAGTCACGAATTTTTCCTCATAAATGTTAATGGGAGAGAAATCATCAATCGAAGATTTTATCATTTTAAGTTTCTCAAAATTAAGTACTTTTGAAGGGAGAGGGGATGATGGATCATCATTTAATAACTTCTCAAGTAGAAGAATATATCCCTCCAAATCAAAGTCGTCATCACCAATTCCCGGTGGAAATGGTTTAAGAAGAGCGAGTTCATCGGCGAACTCCTCGAGAAGAGCATCACTAGTCTCAATCGGTGTGAGACTATGAGAAGAAGAAGTGGTACTGCTACTTAATGGATTATGAGAAAGAGGAAGAGGAGATTAAGGATCATTATTTAATAACTCCTCAATTAAACGAAGATCTCCCTCCAGGTCAAAGTTGGCATCATTACTTCCCGGTGGAAATGAATCATTTGCGAGATAAGCTTTGAATTCTTCCCAAATTAAATCACTTTCTTCGAAGGAAGTAAGTGTGGAAGAAGAAGAAACAATAGGGTCCGAAATTGGAGTGGGATTGCCACTCTCGGGATTATTTGTTATTTTCTTATTTGCAAAAAAGTCCTCAAGATTATCTTTGTAAGAAACATCGTAAATATCAATCATGTTGATCGATTCTTCTTGAGGTTCATCAGAAAAAATTGAAGTGTTATGTTTCATGTTCAAGATTAATCTCTCGTTACCGTCACGGAGAATCAATTCTTCTCCGTGAACGTCTATCAAAGCATGAGCGGTCCTTAAGAAAGGTCTTCCGAGAATTAAAGGGATTCGAGCATCGGCAATATAATCAACAATTACAAAGTCAGCCGGGAACGTGAACTTTCCCACCGGAACAAAGACATCCCTTGCAATTCCAGCTGGTGTACACACCGTTCGGTTAGCTAATTCAAGGGTCATCCGAGTGGGTATAAGTTTGGGTAAACCTAATCTTTTCCAAACCGACAGTGGCATCAAGTTAATACTAGCACCTAAATCAGCTAAGGCCTGGCACTTGAGCTCACTAAAACTACATGGTATAAGAAATTTTCCAGGGTCACCAAGTTTCTTGGGTAACTTCTTAAGGATAACTGCTGAACAGTTTTCACTAAGGGGAGTATTTGCCAGTTCTACAAGTTTCTCCTTATTGGAAAGAAGTTCTTTAAGCATTTTCTGGTATTTTGGAATTAGAATTAATGCATCAGCAAGAGTGATATTGATGTGAAGTTGTTTAAACATTTTCCAAAACTTATGAATTTGTATTTTATCTTTCTCTTGCTGTTTTTCCTTGTTCATTCTTGAAGGATAAGGGATATTAGGGTGTTGAGGATCCCTTTGGGGCATCTCATGAGATTTTTGATTTTGAGATTTTTGAGATTTTTAGACAAGAGGAGGTGGGACCTTAATGGTAAAATCACCGTATACCGGGTCCGTTGACGTCTCCTCTTCTCGTTCATTCTCCTCCGGATTAATGAATGGAGGTGGAATTGGAACGGAAGGTCCATCATAAGAAACACCACTTCGGGTGGTGATGGCTTTCAACTCACCTCTCGGGTTAGCAACGGTGTTACTAGGAAGTGATCCCGAACCCGAGGTACTTTGATTTTGATTTTGGTGTTGCATTTGAAAGAAATTAGCCATCATGTTCTTAAGCTCGTTGTTTTGAGTCATCATTTGATTGTTTTGATTCTCTATCTTGTTGGTTCTTGCATCGAGAGAAGATTTGAACTCATTTCGTAATTCCGTTTTCATGTTCGTCATTTGAGTTCGCATGTCTCTCAAAATAGCTTCATTACTCTTCATGTAGCTTGTTAACTCGTTCGAAGGTCCAACTTGAGCTTGATAAATCGGGGCTTGAAGATTTGGAGCTTGATAATTGTTGTTTTATTGATTAAAGTTTTGCCCTCTCCCGTTATTGTTCGGAGCTTGATAATTCCCTTGATTTTGATTTTGATTGTATCGGTTTTGATTATTTTGCACATTTGGTTGATTGAAACCGGGTGATCCGAGGTAATTATTCAAGCGATAGCTTAGCAAATTACGGTCACCTTGTGGTTGGTAGGAATTACCCCCCGAATTATAGTTACCCGTAGTAGCATAAGCAGCCTCTTGAGTGTAGCCATCGACGGCTGGGCACTCGATAAAAGAATGAGGACCACCACAAGTTTCACATTTCGTATCAACAGTTTTGACCATTTTTATTTGTCTCATCATCTCTACAAAATTCTTATTCATCATTTCCAATTGTCGAATAACTTTGGGACTCTCGGTAGTAGAAGTAGAAGAGATATTTCCAGACGTCTCATCTCAAGTTGCTAAAGTGTCCCAATGGTTGGGGTGAGCGGTCATGTTCTCGATCAATTCGTAACATTCTTTCGGTGTCTTTTGCATAAAAGTTCCTCCCGCTGCAGCATTGATGGTGTCCCGATGACTTAATGTCAAACCATTGTAAAATGTATCAAATTGTGTAACCAAAAGCATGTTATGGTTAGGACACCGATCAATGGACAATTTATAATGCTCACATGCCTCGAATAACGATTCGTGCAGTTTTTGCTCAAATTTTGTGATCTCGTTCCTTAACTTAGTCACCATGGAAGGAGGAAAATATTTCAAGAGAAATTTCGTCATCATATCATCGAAAGAGTGAATGGAATTACTTAGAAGGCGATCATACCACGCGATAGCATGATGCGTCAAGGAATATGGAAAAAGAGACAAGCGAAGGACGTCATCGGAGACCCTATTTTGCTTCATATGTTGAGTAATTTCCAAGAATTTATCAATATCTCTATTGGCATCGTCGCCTGATAATCCGTGAAATTGGGAATTTTGAACTTGTTGTATCATGTGATGACGAAGTCCAAAATCCGTAGCTTGAATTGGAATTGGGGCAATTGGTCCGCCCCGTCCATCTATAGAAGGTTGGCATAACTCCTCCATCGATCGGGGAGCTTGCCCGTTAGGTCTCACCATCGGAGGTGGACCATTGTTATTAGGAGGAGGGGGCCCCGCAGGAGGCGGTCCCATGTTATTATGAGGAATGCTCATAACTTCTTCAAAATTAAAAAGAGATGACGGTTCACCTAAATTCCTTCGTCGAATAAGACTCTCGGGGTCTCTAAGCGGAGAAAATAAATTAGAAGAATTAGAACGAGTGCTCATGCACTATGTAACATTCCGTATTTTGGTAGTATGAAGCTTTTGTTTAATTAAAAACGTATGTGGAAATGTTTATGACTTTTAAAACATATGGGACCTAATGTATGAACTCTGATATTTTGCTATGGCATCGAATGAAATCTTATCTTAAAACGTCCATTTAAGGTCGTTTCCTATATCTTGATTGTTGTACTTTGACGTAGCACCCTATTATTACCATTCCGCTGCATATCAGATTTTGAGGGTGTTACAGATTGGTATCAAGAGCCAAGGTTATAGGGAACTGGGTCATTTTCAAAACCTAGTCTATAACCAAAATTTTTACAGATTTTCTTTTCTTTCATTTTCAAAATACAGAATCCTTCATCGCTGATCTGATATCCACGCGCGCATTCCCTGATCTTTACTTACTCTTCTGATTATCATTGTTGTATTATATATTTTATATATAATACTTGGTTTAAATTCGATCCCTTATGTCTATCTTTTAGCGTATTACTATTTATTGGTATCGGTCGATTATATAAATATTGACCATTCTGATTAATTCATGATTATTATAGAATTCTTATTTTCTCGGTTAGTATCATATACCTCGACTCAATGTACTCTTACAAATTCTTACCGGATTTTGTACTTGTATTATTGACAGAATCATGCCGCCCAGAAGATTGAAAAAGAAATCTATTAAGAGGTTGGTGGAAAAGCGTGTGGCTAAAGCTATTGAAGAATACGAAAAGTCTAGGGCTAATCTAGATAGTGCTGGAAGTTCAGGAGGAAACCCTGGGAATGCTGGAGGAACTATGAATGTGCACGGTTGTTCGCACAAGACTTTTATGAATGGAAAACCTCACACTTTTAATGGAACGGAGGGTGTTGTTGGGTTAAGGCGTTGGATAGAAAAGGTTGAGCAAGTGTTTGAAACTTGCAAGTGTGCTGAAGAAGATAAGGTTATGTTTGCTGCTAGTACTTTCGAGGGTCGTGCGTTAACATGGTGGAATGGGAACGTGCACACTCTAGGGCTCGTCAATGCTAACCATATTCCATGGACTGAATTCAAGACGATGATGACTACGGAATACTGCCCAGCAACTGAAATCCAAAGGATGGAGCAAGAGCTCTGGACTTTGACTCTGAAAGGAGACGACATTGAGGCATACAACAATCGTTTCCATGAGTTGGCCTTGATGTGTCCTGAATTGGTGCCCACTGAAAAGAAGAAGATTGAAAGGTACACTCGTGGGTTTCCTGAAAGAATCAAAGGAAACATCACTTCTTCTAAGCCTGCAACTCTGCATGATGCCATCAACATGGCCCGTGAACTGGTTGAGCAAGCAGTTCAGGGTAAGGCTACTAGAATTGGTGAAAGCAACAAAAGAAAATGGGAAGATCACCAAAGAAACACCAACAACAACAACAACAATAACCCCAACAACAACAACAACAACAACAACCACAACCAAAACAACAACTATCACCAACAACAAAACAGGAGGCAGGAAACTGCCAGGGCCTATGCTGCAGCCCCAGCTGAGGGCAGGGGTTATGCTGGAAATCTGCCAAAGTGCAACCGTTGCAACTCTCACCACAATGGGCAATGCCCTCCAAAGTGTCAAAAGTGCCAAAGAACTGGTCATCGGGAGAAAGATTGTAGAGTTAGGGTTCCAGGTGCAGGAGTTACCCTGCAGGATGTGACTTGTTATGGATGTGGTGAAAAAGGACATTTCAAGGACAAGTGTCCAAAGGGAAGGAACCAGCAGAATGAGGGAGCTCGTGCGAGAGCTTACGTGGTGGTTGAAAATCCGCAGCAGAATCCGAATGTGGTCACGGGTACGTTTCTTCTTAATGATCACTACGCTTGTATCCTCTTTGATTCTGGTGCTGAGAAGAGTTTTGTATCTTCTGCGTTTACACCTTTTATTGATATTGCCCCAACCGCTTTAAATACTAGTTATGAAGTAGAGTTAGCAGATGGAAAGGTGGTTAGTACCAACACAGTTTTACGTAGTTGCACCTTAGTCTTGCTTAATCACGTGTTTAAAATTGACCTACTCCCGACCCGACTAGGAAGTTTTGATGTAATTATTAGCATGGATTGGTTGTCATACCACCAAGCTATCATAGATTGTTATAAAAAGATTGTTCGTATTCCTCTTCCGAATGGCAAGATTCTTGAAGTACAAGGCGAGAGGCCGAAGAAGGATCCTGGATCACTTGTGTGTATCAAGGCTGATGAAAAGAAGCTTGATGACATTCGGGTTGTCCGAGACTTCCCTGAGGTATTTCCAGATGATCTGTCAGGTTTACCTCTTGTGCGAGAGATAGAATTCCGCATCGATCTGATTCCAGGCGCATCGCCAGTTGTTAAATCGCCATACCGATTAGCTCCGTCAGAGATGCTAGAGTTGTCGAACCAGCTAAAAGAACTTCAAGAGAAGGGCTTCATTAGACCCAGTCATTCCCCATGGGGAGCACCCGTGCTTTTTGTTAAGAAGAAAGACGGTGCGATGAGAATGTGTATTGACTACAGGGAATTAAATAAGTTGACTATAAAGAACCGCTATCCTCTCCCCAGAATTGATGACTTGTTTGATCAATTACAAGGTGCGTGTTGTTTCTCCAAGATAGACCTTCGTTCAGGATATCATCAGTTAAGAGTTCGAGAAGAAGATATACCGAAGACCGCGTTTAGAACACGTTATGGGCACTTTGAGTTCACAGTCATGCCATTTGGGCTGACGAACGCTCCAGCAATATTCATGGACTTAATGAACCGCGTCTGCAAGCCGTATTTGGACAAATTCGTAATTGTGTTCATTGACGACATCTTAATCTACTCAAAGTCAGAAGAAGAACATGAAGTCCACCTGAAGACGATTTTAGACTTACTCAAGAAGGAGAAGTTATACGCCAAATTTTCAAAGTGCGAATTTTGGTTGAAAGAAGTCCAGTTCCTAGGACATGTGGTCAACCGTGACGGTATCCACGTGGATCCTAGCAAGGTTGAGTCGGTCAAGAACTGGAAGACTCCTGAATCGTCAACTGAAATCCGTTCATTTTTAGGGTTGGCGGGTTACTACCGAAGATTTATTGAGAATTTCTCCAAAATCGCCAAGCCCCTCACCCTGTTGACTCAAAAGAATAAGCCATATGTATGGGGCGATAAGCAAGATGAAGCTTTCCGCATTCTGAAGGAGAAGCTATGCAATGCTCCTGTGTTAGCACTCCCTGATGGACCAAACGACTATGTGGTCTATTGTGATGCATCGAAACAAGGTTTTGGGTGCGTGCTGATGCAGCGGGGCAAAGTGATAGCGTATGCGTCAAGACAATTAAAGAAGCATGAGAAAAACTATACCACCCACGACCTGGAATTGGGTGCGGTGGTGTTCGCCCTTAAAATCTAGAGACATTATCTTTATGGGATGAAAAGTGTTATCTACACTTACCACAAGAGTGTCTAGTACATATTTCGACTAGAAATAATTTGAATACGCGCCAAAGGTGGGGATCGACTGTTCTTGACTACGAATGTGAGATTCAAATACACCCGGGCAGGCAATGTAGGTGGCGATGCCTTGAGTAGAAAAAGAAAGGCTCAAGCCAAGGGTGTGGTATGCGTTTAATTACACTACCTTTAACCATAAAACGGGACTTAAATTGACTGAAAACGTACAAATATATATTGTTTCGGTAGGTTTTGCATGTTGTATTGTGAGGTAACGGATATCAAGAAAAGGACAAAAAAATACGAAGCAAAAAAGACAAAACCGGAGCACGAGAACGGAAAGAGCGTTAAAGAGAAGTCAAATTCAAAAGCCTAAGTAAAAAGTCAAGGGGGTCAAGATCAATTCAAAGTCAACCCCGGGAAGTGGCATTGGAAAGAGCATCGAAAACCAAACCCGAAAATCTAATTACCAAAAGTGGACCCACTCGTACCCACCTAGTGGTCCCAAGGTCACCCACCCTACAGAATAAAACCCTTCTAAATAACCTCGCATTAACCAAAAGCCTAAAAAGTCTAAAGCCATTTCCTTTTATTCATAATTTGGTCCCGTCACTAAAATTTAAAGATGAAAAAGCCTATTTCCAATTCAAAGGCCCAAATCCATTAACCTTTAACAACCGTTAAGATCATTAACCTTTTATCCCCTTACTGTTAGTCCCTCAAGGATGATGGTCGCAACAACACATATCACCTTTAGGGGCTAAATTTGCCAAACCTCATAAATCTTTATCACCACAAGGACCAATATTGCAATAACCATAAACAACTTCAAGGGTCCAATTTGCCAAATTCCCAAACAAATGCCCTGCACCAAAGTTAAAAACAGGGTATAACCCCCTTTCCCGCCAAACACCACCAGAGTACTATTCATTTGTCTATTTCCTCTTTAACCTGCTACAACAGAAAAAAAAACCCCATCCCTACCTCACAAACATCCAATTACACAATGGCAATCCTTGAAAACATCATTGGCTCAAGAAAAACACCAAAAAATGAAGGGCTGTGATCATGGATTGGGCACCAAGTTAAAATCAAGGGCTAAGATTGCTTATGGGACTCTCTCACACAATAAAAACACTCTAAATCCCTCTCAACAAAAAAACACAAGAATAAGAGACAAAGGATTCAAGTCCTAGAACCATCATGAGATTATTATATGTAGGTCCATTTGTAAGCCTTGAGGGCACGTAGTTACTTAGTTTTTAACCTAGCATTTTTATTTTCAGCTTATTTAGTTTAACTTGTAATGTTTTGAAGTTTAATGAAATCTAGGTTTGTTTTTTAAAAATCTGTTTTAAGCTCTTTTGTTTTCAAGTCTTGACTATGTTTCAAAAGCCTTTATAAGCTCTTATAAGCTCTTAATCATACACATAAGTAATCTGTTTTTATCTATATAAAAAGGACTTAAGGAAATTTTATAAAAATCTCAAAAGAATCTCCCCTGAAATTACCTCAGCTTCTTTTTGGATGATAAGCTAGCTTGGGAAGAGCTTATAGACCTCACTAGCTTGTCTTTTGACAAACTAGAGCTTGTAGAATAGCTCTAAGAGCATTATTTGCCCTGTTTGAGCAAGGGCTTTTGTAAGTTTCCATTTTTCTCATTTATGGCTTATTTACTGTAGCTATACTTATTTTTGCTTATTTATGCTTTTTATTGATTATTTATACGTTCTATGCTTGTTGTTTGCTTATTATGTCCTTTGTTTAAGCTTTATGATTAATCTGTCATTATTGCCTTGATTTGCTATAAATCTGGATTGTTCATTTCTTAAGTGGCTTATTGGCTGTTAAAATTTGCTCATTATGTTCATATTAAGCTAATGAAAACCTGGTCTTAAAGGTTTGTTTATTAAAAAAATCAAGTTATCTAGTTAAAAGTGGTAAAAACGGTTTTAGAGAGGTGTTTGAGACAGTGGGTTAAAAAGGGTCATTTTGGGTTAAAAACCATTTGGGTCTTTTGGCTAACTTTAACCAGCTGTCTTAAGTTGTTCTTAATTAGTTTTTCAAAAGTTTTAAGTATTAAAACTTGTTTGAAGGTTTTTCTCATGTTGTCTTTGAAACTGTGGCTCAAAATTATTTTTAAAGTGCTCATTTGATTTAGTTATTCAAAACCTGGTTTTGAGTCTTGTTTTAGTGATTTTTAGAGTATCTTAATGCAGTAGTTGATAGTCTTTTTGATTTACTTGTGTCTAGCTCAAAATCTGTCATAGTCTAGTTAAGTGTCTTTTTCTTTTAAAACCCTTTTTTTTATTTTCAAATTTTCAGTTACTTAAACTTGTATTTAGAGCTTAAAAGTTTGAGCATAAGCTCATTTGTGGGAGTACTCAATCTGTTTTTACTTGCTTTTCATTTTAAACCTTATTTGCCAGCTTATTTGTAGGCTGCAATAGCCACATTTTTCTTAAAAAAAACCCAAGTCAGCACATGCTGACTGTGACAGCAGATTTCATAAGCCCTTTTAGTGGTTTATTTGTTTTTCAAATTACAATTTCTTTGCACCTTTAGAAAGCCCTTAGGATAGACTATAAGCTAGTGCAAGCCCTATTCCTATAGGGTTCTTCTAAGTGGTTTATTTTTAAGCCTTAAAGTTCCCCTTTAGCTGTTTGTATGTTGTTTTTGGCTTAAGTGCTTATTTAGCTTATTAGTGCTTTCCTAATTGAATTTCTTAATAAATTTTGTTCTTAAGTGCTTATTAGATGTGGTTGAGTATCAGCCTTTGCTTATTTCTTATTTCATTGTGCTTATTTGCCTTTTATTAGCCAAGCAGATTAAGTGTTAATAGTAGTACCCCCCCCCCCCCCCCCCCCCCCCCCCCCACCCCCCCCCCCCCCCCCACCCCCCACCCCCACCAAACTTAAAAGTTAGTACTGTTGAGTTTTAAATGCTTATTTCTGGCTTATATAATTGTTCTTATTTGCTAAATTTTGTTCTTATTTGCTTTTTAAGGTTGTCTTGAGATCTGTGTTTGCTTATCTTGCTTTGTCATTTGCTTATTTACTCTTTTTAAGCCTAGCCTTTTTGCCATTTGTTTTTTAAGTTTAAAAATAAGCATTTTGTCATTTTCATTGTGCTTTTTCAGCTTATTCCTTGGCTTTCATAAAAAGCTATAGTTATAAAAAGTGCTTATTTTCATGTGATGTATAAGTGTGTGTAAAAAGATTTTTTTTTAAAAAGTACTGTAGCAGCCAAAAAAGAGAAGGCCCAGGACTCGAACTTGCGACCTCACTCTTAACACACAACACACTTAACGCTGCGCCCTTGGGTCTTTTTCGTTAAAGACCCAAGTCACATTTCTTTTAACACCATTTTGGCCCAATAAGCCCATATATAAGTCGTAGCTTATGATGGGATTTTCTGAGCTTATTTGACAAGCTGGTTAGCTAAGCTTATTTTTCCTATGTTCCCTATAGCATTTAGGACTTTATGTGATTTTTTGGGATTTTTCCAATTATTTCTCTATTTTTTATCATTTTTCGTAGTTAAAATTTTTAGAAAATCAATTAAAAATAGTAAATTAATTTTTAAAAATACAAAAAAAATAGTTTTTAGTTTTAGAATTAATAATTTTAGTTTTACAAGCTTTAAAATCATTTTTATCATTATTAGATTTTAATTTTCATTTTTAGCTTTTTATTTTCAATCTAGAAATTAGTTTTTAATTATAAAAAGTAGTGAAAAATGTTTTTCTGAGTTTTTATGATAGTTTAGAATTTTATAAAGTAAAAAATCATTTTTTGGAATTTTTAGGAGTTAATTTGTCATTTTCTAGAATTTTAAATAGATTAAATAGGTTTTAATTCATAAAAAAAATTATAAAATGTCCAAAAAAATATAAATCTTTCTTTTGTTATTTTAGAGGTTTAGAAACTAAATTTGCATTTTTAGAGTTATTATTTGCCTTAGCTAGTTTTTAAGTCGCTTTTTAGGATTCCCGGTTTGTGTTTTTAGTTTAAATTTGTTTTGCCTTAATTGTTTTTAAGTTTTTGACTTAATTTTTCTGTAGTTTTAGATAACCAATCATAATCTTGTTCCATTCAAGCATCGATTCTCAAAACGACTATCGACTTTCAATTGCAATCCTCGTTGGGGATAACGACCCGGGAATCATACTCTCGGATTACTATAATTGTGATTTTTTGATAATTATCCTTATTATATATTTATAATTATTTATATTATTTATATATATTTAAAAAAGGGTTGATCAAGAGATTGTCAATTTTTGGCGCCGCTGTCGGGGAGGATTGCATTTCGATTGTTTGAAGCCGTTTGACAAATTTGTGTTGACTTGATCCTTTCCGTGTGAAGTTATTTTGTTTATTTTCATATAAAAAATACAAAAACATTGTTCATTTCTTTTATTAGTATATATATAATATAAAAAAATCCAAAAACTTAAAAACATTGTCCATAAAAAAAAATTACCAAGTTGGTTAAAGAACACCAACATATAATACTTTCAACTGAAGTATTATCCATTAATAAGTTCCCGAACCAAAGATTCAAAAACTTGCCTTTTGTGTCACTTGCGACGTATGGCTTACCTTTTAAAGTTAAACAAACTCCTTTGTGCG
The DNA here is from genome assembly GCA_026074375.1 of Tanacetum coccineum. Lineage (NCBI taxonomy): Eukaryota > Viridiplantae > Streptophyta > Magnoliopsida > Asterales > Asteraceae > Tanacetum > Tanacetum coccineum. The sequence continues at coordinate 24,096 of BQNB010046902.1, read as the reverse complement.
TTTTTCTTTTAGAGAGTTGCCGAGAAGCAAGTTGATTATTAGGTTTAAGTGTCTTATCTCATTGTCCGTTATTAAAATTTATTGTGAATACACTGTTGAAAAACCAAAAAAATATAAAAAAAAGAAAAAAAATTAGTATAAAGTTTCTTTTTACATTTTAGTGCATGCGCACTCGTTCTCAATCTCGTAATCTTAACCGTCGACAACAACAAGTCAACCCGACTTTTGTTGAACCATTCAATCTTGCGGAACCAATTGAAAATCAAGCTCCTCCCGTAGTTACGATGGACGATAATCGTACTATGGCTCAATTGCTCTAAGCACCCACCGTGGGTTACGAGGATGCCATCGTTGTTCCCGAGATCACCGCTGACAACTTTGAGCTTAAGCACGGAATGATTACCCTCGTTCAAAACAAACAATTCTTCAAACATGACAAAGAAGACCCTCATGCTCACATCCGTTATTTCAACAAGATCACTTCTACGACGAAGTTCCCGAACGTACTGAGTACGTCGGTTAAGCTTATGCTTTTCCCATTTTCCCTCGAGGGTGCAGCCCGGATTTGGCTTGAAAAAGAACCCCCTCGATCGATTCTCACATGGGATGATCTTGTTTTGAAATTCATCAACAAATTCTGATCCTCCTCTAAAACAAAAATCTTCGGAAATGAAATCACGAGATTTCAACAACGATTTGATGAAACTTTTTATGAGGCATGGGACCCCCCCCCCCCCCCCCCCCCTGATTCATGTCTTCTTCGGGCATGCCCACATCATGGATTTTCGGAGTTACATCAACTCGATACTTTCTATAATGCTTTGAACTCTAATGATCAAGATTCATTGAATTCCGCCGCGGGTGGTAACTTTTTGGATAAAATGCCCCGTGATTGCCTAAGAATCATCGAGAGCAAATCCAAAGTTCGTAATTCACGTAACAAACCGGTTGTTGCCAAAGTGAGTTCGAGCTCTTCTACCCCCGGTATTTCTCCCGATGTTGCCAAACTTAAAGATATGGTGAAAGCTTTACTTCTCGATAAGAAAACCCAAGCTCCCGCTCCCGTGAAAGCGGTCGAGGAAAGTTGTGTTACTTGCGGTGGTGCTCATTCTTACCGAAATTGTCCCGCCACCGATGGCAACGTTTATCGTGACAATATTCAAGAGTATGTTTCCCAAGCCGCCGCAGCTAATTTCAATCAAGGAAATACCGGTTACCGAGCCCCGATTGCTAATCAAATTCGACCTCCCGGTTTTCCTCCCGTTCAAAACCAAGGAAATAACCAAAACCGGGGGAATAATTACAACCAAGGCCAAATTTATCGACCCCCGATTAATCAACCCCCGGTTCCCCAAGCTCCACCTTACCAAGCTCCGGCTCCGCAAACACAAGGTGTGTCGAAGGATGATTTTCAAAACTACGTCAAAGCTAATGATGCAGTGATGAGAAATATGCAAAACCAAAATCAAAACTTGCAAAATCAAATGACCAATTTAACGGACATGCTTTCCAAATTCGTGAATTCCAATACCGCTTCTACTTCGGGCTCGGGTTCTCTCCCTAGTAATACCATTACTAACCCGAAGGTAGACTTGAAGGGTATTACCACCCGAAGCGGTGTTGCTTATCAAGGACCCACGATTCCTACTACTTCTTCTTCTCCTCCTAAAGTAGTGGAACGTGAAACCGAGGTGACAAAGGACACGGTGCCTCCTACTAATAACGGAAGCACCAAAGACGTCCAACCTTCGGTTGTCCAAGATCAACCCCAAGTACCAAATTCTGAGCCCGTTGTTGCTCCCGTTAGTGCTCCGATGCCTAACCCGAAACCGTCAATTCCGTATCCTTCGAGACGTAATGATGAAAGGCGCCGTGAAAAAGCTAACGACCAAATTGAGAAATTCTACGAAATCTTTAAAGATTTGAGTTTCGAAATTAGCTTAACGGATGCTTTGATTCTTATGCCAAAATTTGCCTCGACTCTTAAGAGTTTGATTGGAAACAAAGAAAAATTAAGTGAAATGGCTAGAACTCCATTGAATGAGCATTGCTCGGCGGTCATCCTCAATAAGTTACCCGAAAAACTTGGAGACCCCGGTAAATTTCTCATACCGTGTGATTTTCCCGAAATGGATGAATGCTTAGCATTGGCCGATCTTGGCGCTAGCATAAATCTCATGCCATTATCTGTGTGGAAAAAGCTTTCTCTTCCGAAGCTCACTCCTACTTGTATGACTCTTGAACTTGCGGACCGTTCGATTACCCAAACCGATCCGTTATGCAAAGATGTCGACGTAAAGTTAGGAAAGTTTAATTCCCGGCGACTTTGTAGTCGTTGACTTTGATGCCGATCCTTGAGTTCCCCTAATTCTCGGGAGATCCTTCTTAAAAACCGGACGTGATTTGATTGATGTGTACGAAAGAGAATTAACTCTCTCGTGTTAGAAAAGATAGCCGTAACATTCAATCTTGACCAAACTTCAAGATACTCCTCTAATTACGTTGATATGACGGGAACCGATTCAGTCATTGAAAGGCTTGTGAGGAGTATTTCTCAGAAGTTCTCAGTTTTTTCTGATTGTGATCGCGATGCAATTCCCACTCCTTTACTATGACCGATTGTTTCTACTCTCTCCGACTTCACTTCTTCGGGGATAGTGATTTTCTTCTCGAGGAAGTCGATGCTTTCTCACTCTGAGAGATGATCCACTTCACCAGAGTTAATGACTCGTATTATGACCCAGAGGGGATATTCTTCTTCTTTTAAATCATTTTCTCAATGGATTGATCCATCACCACCCCCTCCCAATCAAGGAAATTATTTGCCAGAAATTCAAAAAGAACTTAAAATTTGTGAAGCTAAAAATGAAAAATCTTCAATTGATGAACCTCCCGAGGTCGAACTTAAGGACTTACCTCCTCATCTAGAATACGCATTTTTGGAGGGTAATGACAAGGTGCCCATCATAATTGCAAAAGACTTGAAGGATGAGGAGAAAACCGCTCTCAGAAAGGTTTTGAAGTCGCACAAGCGAGCTCTCGCATGGAAACTCTCCGACATCAAGGGTATTAACCTGGAATTTTGTACTCACAAGATTCTTATGGAAGAGGACTACAAACCGGCGGTTCAACACCAAAGACGGGTCAATCCGAAAGTCCACGATGTCATCAAAAAGGAGGTTGAAAAACTTCTTGACGCCGGATTAATTTACCCGATCTCAGACAGTCCTTGGGTGAGCCCCGTACATTACGTACCGAAGAAGGGTGGTTTTACCGTTGTAGAAAATGATGAAAATGAATTGATCCCGACTAGATTAGTTACGGGGTGGCGTGTATGCATTGACTACCGAAAGTTAAATAAAGCCACCCGTAAAGACCACTTTTCATTACCATTTATGGACCAAATGCTCGAGAGATTGGCGGGAAACGAATACTATTGTTTTCTCAATGGTTTCTCGGGTTACTTTCAAATTCCCATCGATCCTAAAGATCAAGAAAATACCACATTCACGTGTCCTTATGGAACGTTCGCCTATCGTCGCATGCCTTTCGGGTTATGTAATGCATCAGGCATGTTCCAAAGGTGTATGATGGCTATCTTTCATGATATGCTCGAAAAAACGATGGAAGTCTTTATGGACGACTTCTCGGTCTTTGGGAATTCATTCGAAACTTGCCTCTCCCATTTGGATAAGATGCTTAATCATTGTGAAGACACCAATCTTTGTCTAAATTAGGAGAAAAATCATTTCATGGTTAAGGAAGGAATCGTCCTTGGCCATAAGATTTCCAAGAACGAGATTGAGGTTGATAAAGCGATAGTTGATGTGATTGCTAAGTTACCTCATCCCACTACCATCAAGGGTGTTTGGAGTTTTCTCAGTCATGCCGGGTTTTATCGTAGATTCATTAAAGATTTCTCGAAGATAGCCCAACCTATAAGCCGACTTCTCGAAAAAGATACTCTTTCACGATTTCTTTCTTAACAACTTCCTGCATGTTTGGATTCAACCTTCTTTGTTTTTGGACAACGGGTTTCTTGTCATCCAAATTTTGTATCTTGTGTTTGCAGAATGATGGGCAAATACCAGGAATGTCAGTTGTTTTCCAAGCAAAGGCTTTCTTGTGCTTTTTAAGGATGGATACAAGTTTTTTTTTCTTTTCTTTGGTAAGCTGAGATGATATGATAACAGAAAGAAAAGAAGGTTCTTCCAGGAATACATATTCTAGATTATCGGGAAGAGGTTTAAGTTCAAGATCCGTAGGTGGTTCAGAGTCAGAGTTTTCATCAGCAGTCATTGCCATGAATTCATCAAATTCAGCAAAGATTTCTTCTTCGAGAAGGGTTCCTTCGATGGAATAGAGGATTTTACTGCCTTCGTCTAGAAGAGCATCGAAATCTTCTTCTAAGATTTCATTAATAACATCGATACTGAAATAGGTATCATCGTTCGAATAAGAGTGTTTCATCGCAGAGTCGATATTGAAGATCATTCGTTCAGTTTCAACTCCAAGATTGAGTTGTTTCTGTTTAACTTGAATAACTGCATCAGCAGTGTGAAGAAATGGTCATCCCAGGATAAGGAGAACTTTACTGTCTTCTTCCATTTCAAGAATAACAAAATCAGCAAGAAAGGTGAATTTACCAACTTCAATGAGCATATTTTTAGCTATTCCAACAGGGTATTGGAATGATTTATCGGCTAATCTTAAGCGGAACCAATATTTGGGTGATAAATTCATAGCACAATAGTCACAAGAATATAAAGAACGACTCAAAAAGAGACGTTTTAAAAATCAAAAACTTGGCGACATATTCTATATTAGTTTCAACAAGATGTCCCATGAACGTTACCCAATAGAAACATAAAAAGTTATCCATTACAACCAAACTTGTTTTTGAGCAAAGGAGTCAATTTTTAATATTTGATAAACAAAATCTAGCGCAAATCCTCCTTTTTATTGCCTCCAATCCTCCAGACTTCAATTACCAGAGATAGACATACTAAAAAGTCAACACGAAGTTGAGTGAATTCATAGGTTTTATGAGTGATAAAGAGTTAAACACAAGCATTATAATATTCATAAGCATCATATAAACTTGTGGGCCAGACAAGCTATTAACCAACAGTTGCATTAAGCTCGTGCCACCGATCCCATTCCGATTAATTAAGTTATTCATATTCCTTATACAAAAATATTCTCATTTGCCCCGAGGTTAGTATTACCCTCATATACTACTAAAAATCTCGACACAATAGGTCCGTACATTGGGACTGCTCACAAACGGATCCAAAGCCAAAAAACTGATACCGGGCTGCTAACCCCCCCCTATAGGCTATTTATTGTTGCAAACAGATTACCTATAGGTAGTTAACGGCTCCAAGTGGGTCTTTTGACGTAAAGCTACTCAAGCAACATACCACATATAATCGGGTCCAAGCATACAAGAAAACTACTTGTGTTTATTTTAGAAAACTAGCATGTATCTCCCTCGTGGGGTTTAAAAAAATATTTGAAAAGCGAGGTTATGAATTCACCGTGATAAGACGTGACGATTAAGAAATCACGAAAGCAAGGAATGTCGAAAAATAATCAACCGCGACCTAAAATAACGGCGCACATTAAATTCAAGTCGATAAATATTTATCGACATCATTACATATATAATAGTAATATATTGATCAATTAGTTTAGACATTGCATACTTTTAAATTTTCAAAATATTAGTAGTTTGTTATCCCACTAGTTTAATCCATTACACAACTATAATCTATACCAAGATGCTAGAAAATAAGAAGAAATCTTAGAGAGAGAAAGTAGAGAGAGAAACAAGAAAAGAAGATTAGATTTGAGAGAGATGGAAAGTTACAAATGCAACTAACACCCTTCACCTAGTGTGGTGAAGGGGTATTTATACCCTAGCCTTCTAGTTGGCTCATGGGCTTTCTTAAGAGGCCGGGCTTGGCATAACTTGGGCTTTGAGCCCGAAACACAGACAATATTAGATTACAATCCAAGCCCGTTGAACCCGACTAGCCTATTACAACACAAGACCTAGTTTGACTTTCTAAGACCGATAACATTCTTGTTTGACTTAATATAATTAAGGCTAACAATCTCCCCCAATGTTGAGGTCTCTTTCTTCAAACTCCTCTGTACCACCGATGACATCGAAGATATGACATTTGACGTTTATGCTTTGCCTTGTTATGGTCTTGTCTTGTTTGTAATGGCTTTGTTCATCCATGCTTTGTGATCTTGATTTTGAGCCTTTATCTTTTGACTTTGAATTCTTGAGATCGTTATCTTGCATCATCTCCTTGACTTGTATCATCTTGATTTGACTTCCTTGATCAACTTGTGCTCTTGACCAACATGCTCATACTTGTTACATTTTTGTTTGACATATGATTATAAGTCTAACAATCTCCCCAATTGATGATTCTTTATTTAACTTTGAGGCTCTTTGATGGTGGGGAAGATTAGAATCAACTATCTTGACGTTGAATGATTGACTTTGAAAGCTTGAGTATGAGCATGTGGTTTATGAATCCGACTTCGCTGGAATGAGGCTGCAACACCGTCGTCTTATCCTGAAATAAAACAGTTAGCAATAAAAGATGAATTTGGCTTTGTCATTCATCTTGAGTTCGGTTGCATTAACCTCCGGTTTCCCGTTTTATAGTATAAATACTATACCTGTGATCAGGTAGATTCAAAGAATCTCCTTGACAGGGTTTCCAGCTCAAAGCGTAGGATCTTCTAACACAGATGTATTAGATTCACCATGCTTGCTAGTTCTCATTACCGGAACGTCTCAAAGCAGACAACACGGTAAGAGTGAATCAGATAGTTACTATCTTTCTGATTAAGTCGTCAATTCATTTACTGGACCAAAATTGATATCCAGTTATCACAAGCTTGATTCATATAGAATCTTGCAAGTCACCTACCAAGAGCTTGTTTGATGTTGGCTCAAGCAGGATTTCCATCTTCACTGTGAATACTTAAGTATCACTCGGATGTTCTGGCAAGATCTCAAGGATAATGCGTAGGACTCTTTGTTACAACTTGTGAACTTTATGGTGTTCAACAAGTGTATTTTGACATTGTGTCCTAATGAGATTTATAATTTGATCTCTTCTTGGCTCTAGACTCGATTTGTGCACTTTTGGTTTTAGTAATCGGAGGCTGGAGCAGACTGCCACCTATTCAATATCAACAATCTCGGAGTGAGATGTCAATAGATAACGTGTGTATCTCCGTGACAAATGAGACAAGTTTCTTTTGAGAGAAACCCGAATGGCTGGGAAGGGTTGTGCATTGCATCACTGGGTCCATGATGTCGTCTTCAATATCAACAATCATCTTTGTGATTTTGATAGATTATGTATTGACCCGGTTTCTGCCTAAGGATAAATTATGTTAAATATATAACATAATTATTTTATAATGTTTTGATCGATGAATGAACGATAAATGTGTCGGGTTTTAATAAAATCGAGTCTTATAATGTTTAAATATATTTTTATTATTAAATATAAAAATATTACATTTTATACCTTTAAGAATTTGAAAATGGCAATATATACCCTTGGTATATATATTTTACAATTTAACCCCTTATATACATATTTTTAAACATTTTACTCTCAACTTTAGAGTTTGGCAAAATGGCAAAACAGGCCCTTGTGGTTTTAAGTTTAGAGTAATTACATTTTTGGCCCGAAAGTTATATAGTTTCAAAATTTACAATATATACGCCTCATACGTAAAATGATTTGCGTTTCTAGTCTAAAATCCATATACTTTGTATTTTTAATCTCTAAATCATTTTGCAGCATAAAGCTTATCACAATAAGCTAAAATAAGTTGGTTTTTACGAGCTTATAGCTTATGAAATGAGCTTATGAGCTTGAAATCTCAAAATGGGTGCGTTTGGTTTTGAAATTTTAACCCGATGGGTTCTAGCTTTTAGGGTTTGATTCTAAGCTTATTAAAATGATAAAGGAGCTTATTAGAATAACTTATAAGACCAGCTTATAGCTTATAGCTTATAGGGTTTACGAAAAAGGGTCTTTAGGGTTTTTAAGGGTGCGTTTGTTTTAGGAAAAACAAATGTGTAGCTTAGGGTTTAAGGGCTTATTTCACAAGATTATAAAAGATGGTTTATAGCTTATTAAGACTAGAATAAGCTTAAGCTAGCTTATTAGGGTTTCGCATGGATTTAGGGTTTCCAAAATGGGTCGATTTAGGGTTCGATTTGGTTTAAGGGTTTTCAAAAGTGTTAAGCTTGATCAATTGGTTGAAACAAGGCTTATACATTATCTAAAACATGACAAGAGCTTATAGAACAAGTTGTAAGACTTACTAGAGCTCGAATGGGTAAAAAATGGTTGATATGAGTCGAAAACTTAGAGATGAATCAAGAACCTCTTGTTCTTCCTTAAATCTTGGCTTCTACTTGCTTAAACCTTCCTTTCTTCTCTTCTTGGACTTGGCTAGGTCATCATTTGAGATAGTATTTAGTTTAGATGGTGAGTTAAGAAGGTATGCATGTATGCATATATATAGGGTCTGAAACTTGGAGTGGTGGCCAAGTTGGGAAGAAGTGTTGGCCAAGGTTGTAGCTAGTGACTATTACAAGCTAGTATGTAGGTTGAAGAGGTGTTTGAAGGGTGTGAGGGGTTCGGTTAAACAAGGAGGTGACAAGGTGTTTCCTTGGGGAACAAATTGACAAGGTGGTGACAAGGAGGTGATATGGAGCTTGCAAGGTGGTGACAAGGTGTTAGACAAGGTGGTGGATCATGGTGGAGAGTAGTTACTTGGTTAGGCTTGGTTCGAGCTAGTTAAGGTGTTATCGGGGTGTTTAGGGTTTCTGATTAGAGTTAGGGTTTAGGATTAAGGTTAGGACGAGTATGTAAAGTGATATGGAGGGAAATATAGTTTAATTGTGGTGCATTGGAGGCTTGTACCTCGTGCTATAAGGGTGGTATGAAAAGCCTTTAAGATTTGGATGGGAAATGGCTTATTTGAATCTTGTGCATTATTGGGTTGTACTTTAGCCTTAAAAGAGTTGTACTAGGGTTTAGGAGGGAATTATATTCAAATATTATGCATTGGTAACTTGTACATAAGCCTTATAAGTTTCTACATTTGGATCACATGTAAACATTACATGTAGTCGGGGTTTTGATATAAACGTTAACGTATAACTATTTAAAACTACTCCCATAATTCAAACCCAAAAATCACCATTGTACATATATGTCCTATGAACCTCTCATAGCTCTTCCCAAAGTCTCTACCCTTTTTATAAATAACCCTTTGAAATTAATTATCAAAGTGTTTAAAATTCGTCCAGAATATGACTTCTAAAAGTATGACAATAATTTACCCAACTTAGACCCAACATGAACTTAGAAATACTTCAGAGGTCACACACATATATGAATAAATTCCAAGTGACTTAGAGCTCTATCTCTGTGTCTATGATTTGTAGAAAATTCAAAACCAAATGAAATCATCACTGTTTTACACTCTGATTTTGTATTTACATTTGACCCACTTCGCGACATAAAAAACTCATGAGGCCATCTTTTTTAGGAAAGTAGACTCTCTAAGTTATCTCCAGTATGTTGTATAATTATGTATTTGATCTTTTATGACGAGTTATGCTCGTTACATAACTGCCTAACTTTCTGCAGTGTATTTAATACACCTTATTCGAGTGGTCTAAGCCCTAACGCATGCTTTTATCGCTAGTCTTAATTATTATAATGTTTATATTAAGCTTACATCATAATTCATAAACTTTCAGAAACTTAAATGCCCTAATTTATATAACTAAATTTAACATTAATACGTCTTAACTAGATTACTAGAAAAAAAATAAAGAACTAGTAATTAAAAGATCGGGTTAGTTACTTAATGGAAACCCTAATATTTTGTCTTCACTTTTCCTTTCTACTTACTGGTCCGGTCACAATAGGTATGGGGGAATTAAGGATTCTAGGTTTAGTTATTTATGGGCTCCTAGGTTGATGATATACGTTTAAGTCTAACTAGGTTTAGATCTTGGATTAGGTTTTGTATTTTTATTATATTTCTGTTATTCTTTTTCTTCTCAATAAACCGGAAGAATTTAATATTATTATATATTTATATATATTTTATTTCTTATTTATTTTATATTTACAATTTAATCTTAAGTTTTTTTAAAAACTTTATTTATTTTGACTATTACCTTTTTGTATTATCGCAGTTAGCTTCTTTCTAAAAATGACTATTCATTTCGACTTACTTTCTAAAATTGAATTTTACATTTTCTAAATCTAACACTTAAACGCTAAAACTATCTCTTAGATAACTAACACAAAATCGTATACGGTATATAATTTATTACATAATTAACTTGCTATCACTCAATTATCAAAACTTCATTTATTGTCATTTAAATGAACGAAATGAAACTCAACAAATTTCCCATAATTATAATCTTATGGAGTTGTTCACACTCTATAGATTGATTACCTTTACCTCAAAAAAACACATAAAAAACACATTTTTATAAACACATAGAATCACATAAACCAATCTATGACAACAGACACAAAAGTCAACACTAACGGTTTGACTTACCTGCTCAAGTTATTGCGTTTTCACTAAATATGATAAAGGTGCTTCTAGGAATAGCTTCTTAGGTCAGCTTTATAGTTTTAGATTATAAGGTTTCGGAAATAGGGTTTTTAGGGTTTATAAGACGCGTTTGGATTAGGAAAACCATTGCGTGTAGCTTAGGGTTTTAGGATTATTTCACGTTATCTTAAAGTACATAGGAGCTTATTAAGATTAGAATAAGCTTATACTAGCTTATTAGGGTTTCTGCAAGGGTTTAGGGTTTCAAAGTGGATCGTTTAGGGCTCGATTGGGTTTAGCGGTTTCCAAAAGAGTTTTAATTTGTACAAGAGGCTAGAACAAGTTTATATATGATCTATAACGTATCAAAAGTGTTGGGAAAATAGATTGTAACAGACTTAATACTGGTAGTATAACAGTTAAGTCTGGTAGTAATAGTTAGTTCTCGTTGTTTTGAGTTTATATGCTTCAGTACTAAGTATTTGAAGTCTGGAGTACTAAGTTAGTACTGGTAGGTAACAGTTACTAGAGTTAGTACTGGTCATGTTAGTTCTTGTTTATAGTTTAAGTTGTTTATGTAACAGAATAGTTATTAGTTATCTTAGAGTTTTCTTAGGAGATATCTTGGAACGGTTATGTATTATCCTTTGACGTTTGTAAAGCCCATTAGGGTTTCCTTGGTGTATAAGAGGAACCCTAAGCAAATGTTTTGAAGTTACATTTTGAGAAATTTCAATAGAACATTGAGCTAATTGCAATTTAGAAAATTAGCGTTTCATTCTTAATTCTTGTGTTAAGTTTTCCACATTAACACTTGATTTTCATAGTCAGTGTCTCATATTAGTTGATTTGATTTATACAAGTTATCTTTAGTCATTACATAAGGGCTAGTCGATCCTACATTGGTCATTCAAGTGGTATCAGAGCTAAGCTAAATGAAATAAGCCCATGAACCAATCACAGCTGTAGAATTATATGATGAATTATTTGAAGAACAGGGAATGGAAGTTATTCTCAGCTTGACAGGTATTGTGAGTTTGAAGAAGTCAAGGAAGATTTGATAGCTTGTGAAAAGGTGGAACTCCTTTGCACCAATTAATTTGATGCAATAAAAGCTTAGCTAGCTTTGAAAAGATATGGGAAGAGGCTTCAGACAAAAAGACTCCAAGAAAGACTGAAAGATGATGAAAATAAAGGATGATGAATCAACAAGAAGTCTAGAAAATGGAAGAACAACAGATTAGCAAGAAGAGGATTGCATACAACAATGTTTGATAAGGTTGACTCTGATGATTCGATGAAGTTGGTGAGCAGAAGAGTCTGTTCACAGGTACTAATAACTCCAATTAATCTTGTTCCTGTAACTATGAAAACCACCTAGTATAGGCCACCTATAAGATTTCAAGCAAAGAGAAAAAAGGAGCGTACCAAAATGGTTAGGGAAGATGGAACTGGATTTGTTGTGTACATTAATTTGGTGTATGTTGAAGGTTATATCTAGAGATGACCTTACTGAGTTTTATAGGAATGTATTGATAGATATGGGATTGGATGGACAAGGAGGATGAGCTAGGAGAAGGTATTTTGGAAGTATTTATACAGATTACTGTTTGATAGATCCTCTTAGCTACATATCCATTAAGGAGTTAATTTAGGACAGCAAAGGATCATAAGTTGGGGAGATTTTTTGAGGTTCCTGTAGTGTACATTGTGTTTGAATTTCGAGTCAATGGTTTTTATCGTTTAATTGAAAGAACATATTCATTATCTGCTAGATGTGCAAAGTCATGCTAGATAAGAAACTACAAAGAGGAAAAGTCCAGATGTAAATTGCTACCAAAAATGTTAAAAAATGATGGATAAGCAACTTGTAGTAGGAAGTAGTAAATTGAAGAGTTAGAAGTCTAGGATAGAGATGAGATGGATACACTTGGTGGAGGAGTTATGCTACTACACAACAAAATGGTTATCAGTTCACCATGTACAATCAAAATAAGAAATGCTAGTCCAGGAGCAAAAGGCTCTTGGTTAGACTTCTCAATCGTTCTATGGTTGACAAATTGCAAATAATTTGTAAGGTTTTCAATCACCATATATTGTTTAAGGTGAGCGTTGGCTTGCCCACATGTTCTATGGCTTTATGGTTAAGGCTGTGGGAAAAACCATAACTAGTCCAAAAGATTATGGCTTATGGTAACAGGGACAATTGCTAATCCATATTAGATGGTTGACACTTTACCAAAAAGTGGTATGGTTATATCAACTCACCAAGTTCATGTTACAAAGAGTTGTCATGGTCATCAATCCACCAGGATTTTACCTTTTCTCAGGTGCAACAGGATTGACTAGCCCTGACGTATCGGCTACAGGTAAAGGCATTCAAATGGTTATGCTGTAATGGTTCGTTTGCCAAAAATCATATGGTATTCAACTCACCATTGTTTCATGTACTACGAGTTGAAATGGTTTTTCAGTTAACCATGGGAATAGTACCCTTTCTGGTGGGCCAAAGGACTGACTACTCCAGAGTGAATGGGCTAATGGTCTAAAGAGACTTCCAATCCATTAAAAATTTTCAATGATTCACTCTCACAGGAGTTAACAACCGGAAGTGATTAAAGATAGACTGATAACTTTATGATTTTGATGTACATAATTTTTAATGTTTGTGATATGATGGATTGCTGACTGAGCTTTTGAAGAATAGTTGCCTACAAATATAAAAAAGAGAGTCTTGAAAGTGTTGAAGATCAAGAATACTTAAAGAATTCTATTTACAACATCCTCAGAAAGTTTATGTAGTTTTAAAGTAAAGATCAAGAAAGTTTTGAAGGGAGGAACTTGATAGTTCTACAAGTGAAGATCAAGTTAGGGGAGGATTGTTGGGAATTTAGATTGTAACAACTTTATTATGGTTGTTATAACAGTTAAGTATGGTTGTAATAGTAGTTCTGTTAGTATTGAGAATACTGGCAGTACATAAGTTATGTCTGTTTTATGGCTCAGTATACTAAGTTAGTTCTAGTAGGTAGCAGTTAATAGAGATGTATGGCCATAGTTACGTTCTGTTTATAGTTAAGTCTGTTTATGTAACAGGGAATAGTATAAAGTTATCTTGAGATATCTGAGTAGATTATCTTAGGAAGGATATGTATTATCCTTTGAGTTTGTAAAAGAGCCTTTTAGGGTCCCTGGTGTATAAGAGGAAACCCTAAGGCATAATATTTTGAAGTAGTTTTGAGAATATCAATAGATAGCATTTGAGTTTAATTTTACAATTTAGAAATATCGTTTCTTCTAATTTTGTGTTAAGATTCCCGCATTAACACTTGATATTTTCATAGTCAGTGTCTCTCATATAGTTGATTTGGATTTATCCAAGTTATCTATAGTCTTATAAAGGCTAGTCAGATCCTATACCAAGGACCTACAAAAAGCGCTTATAGAACAAGTAGTAAGACTTACTAGTACACGAAATGGGTCAAAAATGATGGAATGGGTCAAAATGACTTGGAGATGAATCAAGAACCTTTCTTCTCTTGTTCCTTGGTTTCAAAATAACTTAAGCTTCTTTTCTTCTCTTCTAGGACTTGGCTAGATCATGGTTTTGAGTATGTGTTAAGTTTAAATGGTGAGTTGAGGAGGTGTGCATGTTTTGGGTTTATATAGGGCACGGAGAGGAGTAGTGGCCAAGTTTGTATGGATTAGTGGCCAAGATATGAAGGAGTGGTGGCTAAGGGTTAGCTAGGAGTGACTAATGAGAGCTAGGACTAGCTTGGAGAGGTGTAGGATGGTGGTGTGGGTTCGGTTCACCAAGGAGGTGACAAGAGGTTTGCTTGGAGTGCAAGGGTGCAAGGTGGTAACAAGGAGGCTAGCATGGTGGTGACAAGGTGTGGAGGGTGGTTTCTAGTTTAGGATTTAGTCTTAAACTAGTTTAAGCTAGTTTCGGGTGGTTTAGGGTTTTCAGGTTAGGGTTTGATTTTTAGGACGAGTTAGGGTTAGAATTTGGAGGGAAATGATGTTTAAATGTTGTGCCTTTGGATGCTCGTAACTTGTGTTTAAAGAAGTGGTACGAAATTCTTATAAGAATTGGAGGGAAAATGGCTAGTTTGAATGTTGTGCTATTATGTGGTTTGTACTTTGGGCTTAAAGGAGTTGTATAATTGTTTTGGAGGGAAACATATTCAAATATTATGCATTTGTAACTTGTACACTTGTATTGTATGTAAACATTACATGTAATCGGGTTTTTGATATAAACGTTAACGTATAAAGTTCGTTTTATATTAACGTTATGAATAGTACGATAAATAGATAACGTATGTAAAAAATGGAGTTTATAAGCGTATACTTGCATATTATAACGTTCACTTGATTATCAAACTTTGATGGAATTGCTTTGGTAGTGTGTGAGATCGTTTACTTTTGAATGTATGTTACGTTACATAATGGATGGAATAAATCAATATATATTTCGTTAAAAATTTGGTTCCTATTTATTATAATAGATGGATAATTACATTGAGGAAAATTGTGGGTTGTTATAGTCTCCCAACCTTAAAGAAATCTCGTCCCGAGATTTAGTTGGATGTTGGAGTGATGTTTGGAAATAGATGTGGATACTTGGCACGAATTTGATCTTCACGTTCCCACGTAAATTCTGGTCCTCTTTTAGAGTTTCATCTTACTTTGACTATAGGGATGCGACTTTGTCTTAGTTGCTTGACTTCTTGATCCATAATTTCTACGGTTCTTCCACAAAGTTAAGTTTGTCATTCGAGTCAGAGTCTTTCATTGGATATGACAATGGATTACGCAGTAAGGCAATTCTTTAAATTAGAAATGTGGAAGGTTTGTGGACTTACTGTGTTCTTCAGGGAGCTCAAGTTTGTATGTCTGGGCGACCCTTTAAAGATCTTAAATGGTCCAATGTACCGGGGGTTAAGCTGTCCTCGCTTTCCGAATCGGATGACACCTTTCCGAGGTGACACTTTCAACATAACACGATCTCCAACTTGGAATTCCAAAGGCTTTCGCCTTACATTGGCATAACTCCTTTGTCGGTCTCTTGCAGCTTGCAAGCGTTGTCAAATTTGTACTATCTTTTTAGTGGTTTCATGGATTATCTCTGGTCCTGTGAGTTGAACATCTCCAACTTTGGCCCAACAGACAGGTGATTGGCACTTTTGACCATAAAGTGCCTCGAATGGTGCTGCCTTAATACTGGCATGGTAACTGTTATTGTAAGAAAATTCTACCAGCGGTAAGTGTCTCTCCCATCCTTTTCCAAAATCTATAACACAAGGTTCGAAGCATGTCTTATAGGGTTTGGATGGTTCTTTCACTCTTGTCCATCAGTCTCGGGATGTTATGTCGTACTCATATGTCTAATTGAGTACCCAAAGTCTCTTCATTGACAATGCCAGAATCTAAATGTAAATGACTATCACGATCCCAATATGATGTGATATCAGCCTCCATTCGTGATGAAACTATTTCCTTTATATGTAAGGGTTTCCATACTATCTGTCTCTCTGGTAGGGATGAAATGTGCTGATTTGGTAAGGTGGTCTACAATGACCCAAATTGTGTCATGTTCGCTTGATGTTTTAGATAGTTTTGTAATGAAGTCTATCGTTATTCTTTCATATTTCCATGTAGGAATATCTGGTTGTATTAGTAAGCCAGATGAGTTCTAACATTCTGCTTTAACTCTACAGCATGTTAAACATTTGCCAACATATTCAGCGATGATCGCCTTCATGTTAGGCCACCAATAGAGTTTCTTTAGATCCTGATACATCTTGTCAGAACCTGGGTGAATGGAATACTTCGATTTATAGGATTCATGCATGATTAAGTCCCTCAAATTACCGAAGAGTGGTAACCAACTTTGATTCTTGATACATCAGGTTCTATCAGGACGTACTTCAAATGCTTTATCCATTCCTCGTAGGTTCTCAGCGTCGATGTTCTCTTCTTTGATTACCTTAGTTTGGGCTTCGAGGATTTCTGATGGTAATTTTGGGTGAATGGTCATAACTAATGCTCTAACTCAGAGTGGTTTGATTCGTTCCTTGCGGCTTAAGGCATCTGCTATGACATTTGCCTTTCCAGGATAGTAGTGAATCTCATAATCGTAATCTGCAAGCAATTTTAACCAACGACGTTATCTCATGTTCAACTCTTTCTGATCAAAGATATGCTAAAGACTTTTATGATCAGTGAACACAGTACACTTTGTGCCATACAGATAGTGTCTCCAAATTTTAAGAGCGAAGAACATATGCTCAAAATTCGAGGTCGTGTGTGGTATAGTATCTCTTATGAGGCTTGAGTTGTTCGGGATGCATATGCAATAACTTTTTCTCTTTGCATTAACACCGCTCCCAAACCTTGATGTGATGCATCACAGTAAACGACAAAGTCATCATTTCCTTATGGTAATGCTAAGATTGGAGCTTCAAAGAAATTTTGTTTTAGCAGTTGGAAAGCTGACTCTTGGTCTTCTCCCCAGATATACACCTTGTTTTTCTGGGTTAATTCAGTCAAAGGCTTTGCAATCTTCGAAAAACCTTTGATAAATCTTCGATAGTAGCCGGTGAGTCCTAAGAATTGGCGTATTTCTATAGGTGTGGTAGGAGATGCCCAATCCTTGACTGCTTAAATCTTGGCGGGGTCAACGTGAATTCCTTGAGTGTCAATCACGTGCCCGAGAAATTGCACGATACTGATCCAGAAATCATATTTGGAGAACTTGGCATATAATTTCTCCTTTTTGAGTAATTCCATGATTATTCTCAGGTGATCTGCGTGTTCTTCTTTCTTATGGGAGTAGATAAGAATATCATCGATGAATACTATCACAAATTTATCTAAGTATGGTTTACATACACGGTTCATGAGATCCATGAACACAGTAGGCCCGTTAGTTAAACTAAATGGCATCACTTGGAATTCATAGTGTCCGTACCCGTTCTGAATGCAGACATGGGAATATCTTTATCCGTGACTCTTAGTTGGTGATAGCCTGATCTTAAGTCAATCTTTGAGTAAGTACTCGAACCTTGGAGTTGGTCAAATAAATCATCGATCCTGGGTAATGGGTAACGATTCTTTACGGTGAGTTTATTCAACTCCCGGTAATTGATACACATTCTAAAAGATCCGTTTTTCTTTTTAACAAATAAGATAGGAGCTCCCCATGGTGAAGTACTTGGTCGGATAAAACCTTGGTCTGCTAACTCTTGTAGTTGGTTAGATAATTCTTGCATTTCTGAAGGAGCTAATCTGTAAGGTGCTCGGGCTACTGGTGTCGTTCTTGGAATTAAATCTATTTGGAATTCTACTTGGTGAACTGAAGGAAGGCCGGGTAGGTTTTCAGGAAAAACTTCCAGAAATTCTCTGACTACTGGTATATCTTCTAGTCATTTTTCGTCTGACTTCTTCTCCATTACTTGGGCTACGAAAACTTGATATCCCCTGGATATATATCTTTCAGTTTTAATATAGGATATGAGGCTTAGTCAGGTTTTACTTCGATCACCTTGTATGATCAAAGTTTCACCGTCGATGTGGACGACTTTCTCGTCACAGATAATTCTAGCATGATACTTGGATAACCAATCCATACCAATGACGACGTCGAAACTACCGAGTTTAATCGGCATAAGATCAATTTCGAAAGGTTGGTTTAACAGGATCAGAGTGCAACCCTAGATAACGGTATTAGTGCCTACTAGGTTTCCATCGGCCATTTCAATGTCATAGGTAGTATCTAGTGTAATTGGTGGGATATTAAGTATAGATGCAAGAGATATGGATACAAAACTTTTATCGACTCCTGAATCAAATAATACTTTAGCTAGATGTTGGTTTAAAAAGAACGTACCCGTGACTACGTTCGGATATTGGTGAGCGTTCTTGTCTTTCAGCAAGTATGATCTTTCGTGGACATTGTTGTTTGCTCTTGAGCATTGACTTTTGTAGTGTCCTTTCTCTCTGCAGGCATGATAAGTTACGAATACTGGTTGTAGGTTACTTCCAGTGGCTGGCCCTTTGTTTTTGCAGTTCCTGGTCTGATGACCCACCTTGTTGTAAGTCTGAAACTTGACAGTGCAAGGTCCTATGTGATGCAGGGTACATTTCTTACACAGGGGAAGGCTTCCAGTATACCTATTATTTTTAGTTGGGGTGACAGCATAAGCCCTGACGGTTTCTTGCCTTCTATTTTATTGTTGTTGGTGATCATTGTTGGGGTTGCTATTGTTCTAGTAGTTGTTGTTATTGAAGGTTCTTCTATCATCAAACTTTCGTTTGTGATCATTGGTTCCTTGCACAAAATTGTGCTTTGTTACTTGATCCATTAACCTTTGGGTTATGGTAATAGCCTCCTCCAAAGTTTGAGGCTTTGAAGCGGTAACATTTCCTTCAATACTTCTGGGTAATCCCCTGATGAAGACTTCCACGAGTTTCTCAAAATTTGGCACCATCTTTGGGCATAAAACAACTAATTCGTAGAATCTTCTAACGTAAGTCTTGAGATCATTTCATTTAACAGTCAGATTATAAAATTCATCTTCCATTTTCTTAACCTCAGATCGGGGACAATACTTCTTTATTAAGAGCTTTTTAAATTCGAACCAAGGAATCTTGTAGGCTTCCTCTATTCCAATAGGTTGGGCGAATGAATTCCACCAGGACAAAGCTTCTTCAGTTAGAGTACCAGTAGCAAATTTCACTTTGCAGTCCTCGGTACAGTTGCTACGGGAAAATACTGATTTAGTTTGTTCAAACCAGCATTTTCTTTGAAATTGAAAGGTTGGCAGCTCATAAACATTTTATAGCTACATTTTCTTGCTACATGAGTTCCACTCTGTTCGGTGTTTCTATTGGTATTATCAGCATTTGCCATGGTAGCAGCTTGTACTTCTAGAGCTGCGGTAACACTATCAGCAACTAGTTTCTTGATGGCGGCCTGAGTCATGGTTGGTGTTGTAGATGTTGATATCCTCTTGGGAGCCATTCTATCAACATTTACAAGACAACACAAAATAAGAATCCATACAATGATATAGTCATATCACAAGTCTTTGTATAATAATCAAAATTTTCATACATAGTGATATTGAAATCATTTGACATAGATATTTATTTGATTCAAGTTCTAACAAAGAAATACACATCCTTTGATATTTCATTGTTGGATATAACGAAAAATTTTGGAATCTAGGACTTCTAAAGATGGACACTTTACCAAGCATCTGACTTATTAGGTTTCTCGGGGACTTGTTCACTTTTCAGTGGTCACGGTATGATCCATAACGAGTTATATAACTCTGCGATGATAGACTCATCAAAGGGATAGTTTGGTGGTGGTGTAGTTGACCTAATCGATGATGAATATCCTACTGATGAAGATAGAGATAATGATATGGGTGATCCAACAGGAGGTTTAGTGTTTCTAGGTGGTGTAGGTGGAATCATATGTTTAATATCTTGGGCATTTATCATATCCGGATATAAAGGTTCGAGAAAACCTGGTGGTAAGAGAGCCATAGTAACCTGGATACATAAAGATACGATACATGAATAACCTTAACACAGGGTATAGGATAGACAACCACGACATACATAATCGGTATCATGAAACAGCGAGGTATAATGGAATCACAACTTCATTATGTCATAAACAACTTGTCTACATATTTTACATAACCAAAATTTGACAAGTTTTGTTATTTATGCCACACATATCGTGGTTGGATTTTAAACAAAAGCTGTAAATGACAAGGATCTAGTCTAGTAGCCTGGTGGTCCTCCCTTGTGGTTCTTGAGTTCACAGATCTTGTCCAGAAGACTCTTCATATCTGATCGGTGGCGAACTTAGATATCCTCGATGAGCATTTCCAGAGTAGCAATCCTAACGCGAGCAAGAACAATCTCGTCGTCATGCCCCGTTTGCTTTCTTTGAAATCCATCAATCTGGGTACGGGCTTCTTGAAGTTCGGTTTCTAGTTGGTTAAAATCTCGCTGTATGATTACTCGACCATTACTAAGACCTTCTATCTTATCTTCCATGTGCTCAATGCGCTCAAGAGGGAGCTTATCTAAGTGATTCAAAATAGTCTCGATCTGTTCCTCATGGCGCTCTAGATGCGTCTTATGAGAACTCTCTCCAATCTCAAATACATGAGGTGGGGCAGAAAAATTAGTAGAGGAGGATAATAGGAAACAGGCTCATTTCTACGGTGGCAGAATCTCCTCAGGAAGAAAGAAATCTCAAGGATCAAATAGTGGTGATGGTAGTAACACTAGAGATGGAGGTAAAATAGTTGGTGGAGCAATAGGAGCTCGTAGTAGTGAAATAGGTGATTAATCATTAGTAGCATTATATGCTTGCATGACCTTCATATATGGATCATCATGGAAAGGTGAGATGGCTAGCTAGGCCAAAAGATCCTTAGATAAATCCTCTGAAGGATGAAAAAAGGTGTTTCCTGGTGAAGCTAGGAAATAGTCCGGTAAAGCCGGGGTATAGTCAGGAGTATTCATAGAGGAAAAAGCATCCTCAACATTAGAATTAGATAAGACGATAATAGTGTGGGTGGATGTAGACATAATTCTGTAACAACCTAGTGTAAATAACATAAGTTATTTATATATAAATAGTAGTTATGTATCTTTACATACTATTCAAGAAATGTAGTGGCACGAAGGACTTTCTTGGATGAAAAATGGTTATAGTTTAGGTTTTAACCTTATTCTCTATAACCGAGGCTCTTGATACAAATCTGTAACACCCCCTTATTTGACATATAGCAGCAGAAGCTAATTTGGGGTATTACTTCATGAATCAACAATCATAATCATAGAAAA
>BQNB010046901.1:0-38276 GCA_026074375.1 Tanacetum coccineum | reverse complement strand
TATTCATAGTCATTGTCTCTTTTATAGTTGATTTGGATTTATTCAAGTTAACTATTGGCTTACAAAAGGCTAATCAGATCCAAGACTTTGGACCTACAAAATATTGAATCGATGTTAAAAATCTCTCGATTTTGCAATATAACTACAATACAGAATCATCTGTACAGTTTTAATGAATCTTTACCATAACTCGATTTTAACAATGATTTGTGAATCAAATTTGTGATTTATAAATTTGATTCTCTATTAAATGATGTTTACTTGTGAATCAAATCAAAAAATATAAATCAATTTGCTCAAACGAAGATTTCTCAATCTTCTTAAAATAAAAACCTTCTCAATGGAACCAGAGCATATATATATATATATATATATATATATATATATATATATACACACACACACACATATATATAGTGGCATTTTCTTTACAGAACCACTTTTTTGTACAGAACCTACAGAACCATTTAAAATAAATCTGGGCCATTTGATGAAATTGATCAATGGTTAAAAATAAATGTGCCAAAATTGTAATAAACTAAAAGATTGAGATAAGTTTAAAAACATAAGTTAAGTTTACAAATCAAAAAAGGGTATGAATGGTATTTACTAATTATATTATTCTTGAAATTCCTACGTATTTTTTGGAAACTGATTTCAGAAATCAGTTATATCTTAGATCTCCTTCTCCCACATATTAATGGTCCCTGAAACCCTAGCCTCCTTTATCACAACTTCAACCAGATTCAAATCCATACACAAAAGTGTTCCTTTTTCATTTCATTATCACACCCCATTATCTTGATATTTTTCTCTCTAAAAACCAAAATGTGACCCTTTTTAATCATTGTTCATTCGAATCAGATCTCGCTTCTTGTCATTTCTTGTTACTCAAAAATCAAAAACAAGAAATCAAAGTTTACAGATGCGTGTACAAGGGTCGGGGTTTGATTCTATCTTTGGCTTGTATTAATTTGTGACTAGAATAGTTTTTTTTGGCTGATATCATTGGTTGATTTGATTATGTGCACGTCATTTTGATTCTATCTTTGGCTGATATTAGTCTATGACTAGAATTAGTTTTTTTAGGTTTTGATGTGGTGATAATGGTTGATTCGTCATTCAAAGCTGGGGAGGGCTGGTTTTGGATCGGTGGTGGTTTTGAAAGTTATGGAATATGTTATTGTTGCTTCTTATGGATGGTCATTTGCTTGACAAGATAGTGTAAAAAGGAAAGAGATAAAGCAACTGGTAACTAATCGTTAGATCTTATTTTTTAATTTCTTTCTTTGCTTACATATCCATATGATCTTATTCTATTGTTTCTAAACGAGTTGAAGTTTAAATTCTATCATAAAATTATAGTTAAATGTGTTAGAGCTATAGCTATATTGTTTGCTAGTAAATTTGTTTAACATTATCTGTATTATTTTTTAAGAAGCAAATTTCATATTGTTTGAATGTGCTAGAACTATACAAGTAATACCAGGTTGCAAAAATTATGATTTTCGCTTTAAGTACCACATATAACAATGCAGATGGGTGTTAGACATAATTTAGTGACTAATAAATCTCTTAAATCTGTTTTGCGTGCATGTGCATATATGTGTTACACTATGACCGTTATGACTATAGATTGGTTTGAGTGCGATGGGTCACGTGTTATAGTTCCTGTGAATATGCAGGTAAAGGACCAAGGGGCTACAAAAATGTGTAGCGTGCACATATGTTTTGGAAGAGGTGCGTATATGTTGACGAGAAAACGCAACGTGCATATATGTTCTTGAAAGTGTACTCATATGTTCTAACGAATTTGATTAGAAACTGAAGAGTGCACATATGTTGTTGGAAGAGGGCACACATGTTTTTAGTGACGTGCACAATTGTTCTCGAAGCCGTGCATATAGGTTCTTGAAGCGTGCACATATGTTTTTTAATCTCTTGCACATCTATATTGTAATTGAATTGTATTTCATTTGATATCAAAATTTGTGTATTGTATTTAGGTTTTTGCTTTGTTATAAATTTAGAGTTTACTATGTTTTTGGTTATAAATTTCAAAGATTAAAAAATGTAAACATTAGTGTAATTACCATTTAAAAAAATAAGTTTGATGTCTAAATAATTCTACGCAAGAAACATATGTAAATACAATTTAAAAAAAAACACATATGCACCTTAATTTTTGAAAAACATGTATACCGAAAAAAGTATAAATTTAAAAAAAAATTAATTCCGAAAATTAAAGAAATAAAAAAACATTTTTTTAATTAAAAAATTCAAAAAGAAAAATTAAAATGTATTTTGACTATTATACCCTTTTGATTTAAGAAAAACATTTAATAATATACTAAATTTCTATTGGTCCAAAATGGTTCTGTAGGTTCTGTACAAAAAAATGGTTCTGCAAAGAACGGTCCCATATATATATAAACGTACATGTGTAGATTTAGATAAGAATTTAATGGTTGGGAGTAAAGACAAAGAAAAAGATGGTTTTGGTTTCTTGTAATTTTGCTTGTTTGGTTTTAATGGTTACGAATCAGATGAATGTTGGTAAATTGAGATAAAGAAACTGTTGCTATCTAGTTATGAACTTTTATTAAATCGCCTCGCCGGTGAGGTAGCCGTTACCCGATCGTTGACCCGGATCCAATTCGATTATTATTTTTAGGTCCGACACATCAGTGCATACGTGTCCTTCTTCTTCTCAATTTGCCAACACATCAGTGATACCGGATCTCACACATCTCTACTCTCTCTCTAAAATCACTGGCTCATCTTCTCATTCCTAAATCTATTAATCGCATCCCCTATATCATATTGGCGTTTTTGGGGTTTCGTTGTGGATGCCTGATATTTTGTTATTGTCTTTTAGGGTTTGCAAACCCTAGCTAGCCACAAACGGCCTGCTCACAACTCTCTTCGATGCTGTCAGTGTCCGCTAATCATGGTGTGTGACGTTGGTGAGCTTATTGGGTTGATTTGTGGTGTTTTCAGCATTGGTTACATTTCTTGATACACCTTTAAATCGTAAGTCATTCTACATTTTGATCTGAATTTTACGCAATGTATTAGCTCAAAAGCTGCAAAATAAGCCTAAAGATAATTATCTGCATATATATTTATGTTGCCCTTTCTTGGCGCTCCGAGCGTTACTGAAACGTTTTTCTTTCGCTGCTTACATGTGCTTATTAGCATCGTTTTTGAATGATAAGAGGTTTTGACAAACTTAAACATAGGCGATGAAGATAGTGTAGCGTTTACGCGTTTATTACAAGTGTCTTGGTGAGGCAGCACGACTATGTGTTTGCAGCCATGGCGGGTCGGGTACATTCTAATCCCGGCATGCAATCGCAACTCTGAGCCAAAAAGTTTAAAAGCCTGCCGGTGTAAAAGCATCCTTGTAAAAATTTCGACAAACCGCGTTATCATCATTCGTTTCATTACTATTGATGAAATTGGTGTTGAAGTGGCACACACTTCCACACCTTTCGTCACTAATATTACCATTTTTGAATATAACAAAAGTGGACAATCTTGAGGCTGAAAAAAGCAAGCTTGGTATGCATCATTTTGGTTGTGCCTTTCTGTTTCTTTCGGTGCTTAGACCAACTCGAACACGATTAAGATGTGAAGGTATGTTTTTTTGCTTGCGGAATTGATGATAAATTACTTATATAATTGTAACTGTAATCATGATTGTTGTTGCAGTCTCTTATTGCGTCGCAGTTAACGATGTTTTGTTGGAGAGCGAGACGAAAGAGGACAATCACAGGTATCTTGCATATTCAATTTGTGAATTCATGTTGTATGCTTCTTTAAGCGTAAATTACTCTCAAGTAATACAAGGCTGTTTGGAATTGCTTAGATTTAAAACATATCAAAATCTGAAAGCCACACCGACCGATACAAAGTGGATAAGATATTGTTGAAGAAAAACGCTATTGGATCAGAAGTTAGAGCTGAACGCATGGCTGATGCAGAGAACAATTTCCAGTTTTTTAACGAACACGAAATACAAAGATGGTAACCTTTTTACTCTGTTGATGATAAGTTAGGGAATTCGCATAGTTACTCATTTGTGCAAGGTCATACAATTGACATTTGAAAGAGTAAATAACTATCTATTCAGTATTTCTAAGCTGCAACTGAAACGTATGCAAGTAACAAGTGATATTGCAAATATATCTAACAAAGAACAAATTGACCAGAAGGGTTCTATGGGTCCGGGGTCCGCTCCGTATCCTTTGACCTTCTCATTGAGTTGTTTACTTACAGACTACGTTGCTTGAATGAGAAATAAAAAATGACATATAAAGAGCATTGCTAAAATTTTGAAGTCTAAACCATAAAATTAAATTTCATGTTTACATCTATTTTGAGTATGGCAGATTGTAGGTTGCAGCAAGTAACAATGATGTTCCGGTGCACGCTGAGACTAATATACACTCTGATATCCTTCAATGAGTGCAGGTTTAATAAAGTAGCTAATAGACAGAGAGACGAATACAAATGTCGCACATCCAGATACTACTAACATTGCAGTACATCCAGGCCTTTTGCTATGCCTGACATCCAAGGAAGTCGGCATGTTCAAGCTCATTTACCAAGTTTTCCTCTCAGTGAAAGGCAATTGGTGGTGCCAAGGAATCCTAATGTTCTGGAAAATAATGTACCGCGTGGTGAGAACTATCACTTCGAACCTATAGTTTTTGTAGGGAGTACATTGTCCCTCTTTTGCTGCTTACACACCCCTATTTCCTAAAAATACCCATTTATGAATTTAAAGTCAAAACTGATTACACACCCCTATCTGGCTTTGATTATTTTAGCTTCGAGATTGGAAATTCTGCTTACTTAGAGATCCAAAAGCTAAAATAATCAAAGCCAGATAATCAGTTTGTATGGGGTGTTTCAGATTGTTTATCATAAAGCCCTTATCTACTTTGAGCTTAAGCAAATACGAAGAATCCAAAACAGCCCTTTAAAACTGCTAAGTCACCATCAGATATGCAGACCATCATAAGCCGTTCGATTCTTCTATCCAAGCACTTTTAAATAATAACCTTTAGCAATCCCAACTGTCCTCTTAGGTTATTGAAATTCTGTATGCTTGTGAACGCTCCGAGTATTGTATCAAACATCAGTGACTATACATCACACATCACAATGAACCAGCAGCCATTTTCCACCCATGACATTGAGTCACCTAGACATCCAACAGATGGTAACGTGATGTTTATGTTTGATGATTCTAGTTACTTTTGTAGAACCCTTGGCTATTAGTGTATGGTCTTTATGTTTGGTATCTTTGATTTTGACAGCCGATGACCACCGATTGAATGCTACAACGCCGGTAACATTAGTCCGACGTTTAGACCTATGGCGCGTCGTAAAAAACGCGTTGTAATAAAGGACACAAGTACAAGCGCTCTAAATACCGGCGTAGTTACACACCCGACTGCTGATAACCTTCAGCCAAATCCTATGAACCGCAGAGGTAAACATTTTTACCAATTTCTTTTCATTATACATCCTCAATCGGCTGTTATCCAAGATTTTTAAATTTAATGCTTTAAATGCTTTTAAAGGAAGCTAAAAGAGTAAAAAGATGACACACTTATTAAGCTTAGGCCCACATAGAAGTTTTTAAAGTCGGTTCTTGACGTACCATTTGCATTTAAAATAGATGATGCCATATTATATATATCCAATTTTGAGTCTTAGGTTGAGTGCCTTAAACATCGTTTCAAACACCTGAGGTATAATGTGTTGCTATTGATTTACTTACTAAAATGTTTGGAATTACATATTTAATTGCTTTTCCGGCTAACCTTTGAAATATGAACGTCTAAATACTGAATAGGCAGGTTATGTAGCAATATCAAATTAACAATCCCAAACACCCCTTCAGTTTGTTGTTTGGAAAATGCTTGGGTCATGGGCGCCATTTGTTAATGTCAGAATCTATCACATTAATAGTTGCTAGAGTTTACTTCATTTGTGTCCACTGATTATTCCCCCTTCATTGTATATTATCGAAGTTCATCAAAAACATTTACATGTTCACTTTAGGAGCTTGCGGTGATTGTTGCAAGAGGAAGAGATAATTCAATATTGTGTTATCCCTATGTTGAGACTTGAGACTGTACACAGGCGAGAGGATATGTCAATGACAATATGTTTTTTGCAACTGATGTCGCATCTCGAGCAGTAGCTTCCTTGGAAGGTACACATTTATTATAGCTAATTGGCTGCGATTTGCAGCAGATACTATAAAATATATCTTTGGACCTAATGAATGTAAATAAACCTTATTTGACGCATTGGTTAGCCGCCTATTTTGCCTTTTTTTTGCAGGCCCATTTTGCAATCTCTAAGGCTCTAATCCTATGCAAATTCTTGATGGCTTTTAGGCGAATTTCCTGAGGAGCATGACCTTAGATGACTATATAATTTTATATACAAATGTTTTCACCTTAATTTCACTCCATTTGGTCAGTTAAGTAAGATAGTATTGCTTTTAAATCAGGTGATACATGCAGTAAAAGCTTACGAAGTTGTGCATTTTACGGACAAAGAAGTGAAAATAAGCCTCGCTACTTGAGTGAAATCGGGAAAGGCACCGTCTAATAATGGTGGTTTAATGATACAGAACTGGCCTTTAGGTTGTCTTGAAGTTGAGGTGTTTAACCCCATTAACTATCTTACAAATGCATCGCCTGTTGAAGATCAGATGAGTATGATTTTGTATATGGTACTAGAAGTTGGATTTGGAATGTAGATGGGCATGTTGTGTACTATATTGACTTGCTTAACTTATAAACGATATTCTCAAATATATTCGGGCCTTACGATAATCCACAAGAAACATATAACTACAACATTCCATTTTGTCGTTGACCCGCTAAACTTGGGCACAAGTGGTTTTTGCGATGTTCTAATGACAATTAAAACTTTATAATATAAAACGCTTTACGCAAAACGCGCCGCAGCGAAGCGCGGGTAAAAAAACTCGTATCTATATAAGTCGGTGGTTGTATATTATATTCTATATAATAACAAGGTTTGGGAGCTCGCGCTTCTACACGGGGGCATTTGATTTTGTCGTTGCATGAACAATATTTTAGACAGCAACTTTAAACATCAACATATCGGAAGTAATGAGCAGTTTTTGTATCTAAATCCCTATCTTAGTTTCGTTGCAACATTACCCCAACTATCAGCTATTTTAAGTTCGCTATATTCTACCAAAATCTATACACAACAAATTTTGCCGAAAACGCTCCTAAAATTTGCAGTTTTTCAGCAGCCCCAAACACACCACCAAACATCCAAGATACCTTTAAAATTAGCTGTATTGCAGCAATTCCAAACGCCCCTTAAAATACCCAAAGCACCAAATACATTCGTGTCAAAATGCATCCATCATAGTCGGTTTGCAGCACCACGCTTCATCTCAGTAGCTTCCCCCTGCCCCTCTGAAATACATGTGTACTTGCTGCACAAAGGAGCAATCTATGTTACAACTTGATCTCGATAACCTATGACAAAATTCCTGAAGTATTATTTTCTTCTTGTTTTATGCCAAAATAACCTATGACATAACCTATGTCTAAAATCCATGAAGACAAATTGTATCAGTTGGAAATTTGAAGTATGAGCCGAATCAAAATCATAGGTTATGCCAAAATGTCATGCTACTGTCTTGGCTTTAGTTTTAACCTATGTCTAAATATTAGTATGAGCCGAATCAAAATCCATGAAGACAATAGTATGAGCCGACTTTCTCACTTGAAGAAAGTACATAGAGCATCTGTAATGATTTGCAAAACAAACCATCAACTATTACCCCAAAACAACCAGATTGTTAAAAGCAAAAAGTATTAGATTTTAAAGACGCGACAAAAATTTGTTACTCATTACTCACACACATAACTGATTATATGTTTAAAAATATACAATCCCAAACAATCTTATAATTTGGAGTATTGTGGCTGCTGGAAATTTGAAGTTGGAAGCTTTAGTTTTATGCCAAGACAGTTTTAATATATCAATATTAGTGCTTTAGTAAAATTGATACTTGAAGTGGCCTAAACTTTTGAAGTGGCCAATATCAGTTTCAGTTCCTTATATCATATCAATTTTATATCGGTATCAGTTCATGATCAGAGTCTATGGAACAAATCGTAATTCTGTTCTTTATGCATAAGATCAATTTTATATCAATATCAGTTCGTGATCAGAGTCTATCTGCATACTTATACTTGATCACGACCAGTTTGATATCAGTATCAGTTCCATAGAGTCTGTTCTTTATTCCTAAGGTCAATACATAATAAAACTGATACTCGAAGTGGCTTATACTTTTGAAGTGGCCTATATCAGTATCAGTCCTTTCGTATCAGTTTTTTTCTCCAAGACATTTTTAATATTTGAAGTGGCCTATACTCTTGTGACACAGTCGATTTTTTAACACACTTTTACGCCAAGACATTTTTAACATTTGAAGTGCCATCACCTAGAACCAAACATTCCCATTTTATTTCAATGGAAAAAGAAATTGAGAAGAGGAGAACCGGCGAGCACGGCGCCCCGTGAATTCAGAGATTAATTTCCTCGCAGACTAGGTGATACTCACAGAAGCTATGCTACACTCATCACAATCCTATGAGTTAACATTCACTGTTCACAAAAAGTAAGCGTAATAGTAAAACTGTCCATACATAAAGCATACACTTTTTTCATATTTTATTGAGACAACTTAATGATAATATCTTGTGCAAGCAAAGCATAAATTTTAAGTTGACTTACCTTTATAATAGTCTATGTTATGTAAGCGTACAACAGGAATGTTGGGCCTGAGGCTGTCAGACATTCACAAATAAGGCTCTGCAAATCTTAGAGCGATACCAAATACCGACCAAGGCTGTGGCTAAAACACTCGTAGCCGAAAAAGAAAATTGCTATTAGTATACATTATAAAAGGCGTTCAATAACACCGCCAGTCAAACTCTATTATGTTAATAAAAGAGTTAATTCAACGAGTCAAGTCAAACATCAGAAAACCATCCAAAGTGTATGCAAATGTATAGAAAAGTCAAAATTAGTGCAGATTAATCATATTTAACTCGTTAATCATTTAAAAAACTGAATAAAGAAGTGAGTGTCTCAGCAGTCAGCCCAACTCGACACAAATCTCTTTCATGTTGGCGTGACATGTATATGTGAATTATAGTCTGAACTTAGTAATTAATCTTTGTTGTAGAACCAACATGAGTATGCGATATTAGATTCATTTGCATCAACTCAGAACATGTTATCTGCTCGTCTAATTTCTGTGGTTATGTTCTTTTTTTAAACCATACTAAAAAAACATGTTATCTACTCGTCTAAATTGTGTGGTTCTGTTATTTTTTCGACTATATCTAAAATGCTTATCCAAACACTCCTTAATTATCAGCAAATGGCAATCACAATAGTTGGCGTTGCATAATCCTAACT
Organism: Tanacetum coccineum; assembly: GCA_026074375.1. Lineage (NCBI taxonomy): Eukaryota > Viridiplantae > Streptophyta > Magnoliopsida > Asterales > Asteraceae > Tanacetum > Tanacetum coccineum. The sequence continues at coordinate 28,769 of BQNB010046901.1, read as the reverse complement.
GTCACTATCTCACGCGATCACATACCACCAGGTGTCATCCCAAAATCCCAAATATATCCAAACACCAAAAAAAATAATTAAAAAAGTCCAAAAACATAAAAACCAACCTGTTTGCATGGGCGCCAATTTTGTTATAGCTAAAAAGAGACGCATAGTCATTTCATTCCTTTCCCCAACCGTTTCAGCCCCTACTTCAGGACCCAAACCCACCCGTTTCAGCCCTCTTTTCAGCTTCCAAATGCACCCATTTCGGCCCCCGTTTCAGCGTCCAAACACACCCACTTCAGCACCCAAACTCACCCGTTGCAGCCCCCAAACGCACCCATTTTAGCCTTCTTTACACCTGTTACCATCTAGCAGGCAACATAACTGACACGTGACACGCCTTCCTGCAACAATATTTATGTAAACAAATCAGGCCTGTGCAATTTTGATTACGAATTATTTATAACCTTTATTGAGTGCAATGAGCTATTTTCATGAAAATCATTCACTATGTTAAATACACACTTTCTATATTTCATACCCATTTAACCTTATTTTTGTGTTGGCACTTGGCATGATCACGCCTCCTGGTCAAATGGACCCCGAATCCTACATGCTGATTCAGTAAGCTGCAGGTTTAGAAGAAAATATTTGGTTGAGGATGAAATGCAGTTGGACCTGCAAATGAAAACATCTGATACTTCAGTATCTATTTTTAAGGACAAACAATTCTTTGTATAATAGTACCTAACGTGTCAAAACATGCATATGTATTCAACAATGAGAATTATCGAATTTCTCTCCAATTTCCGAACTTTAGCTTCTTTAATTCTATCAAAATTCTTTAGGTTGGCTGGGTATTGTTGTATGAGTCTGACACGTTCAATAGGGATCTACCTTCTAATCGGTTCTACTTTATAGTATTAACCTTAAACCGTGTCACGTATATGTACAAATATAATAGTTTGTGACCCAAAATTGAAAACCTTGGCATTATTCACCCAAATATCAAATAGGATTCGGTTACACCAAAATGGTCTACAAAGAGCATTCTTAGATTTTAATAAACAATAGTAATGCTTATAATCTGTATAACCTAATTATTACAATCATAATATGACTTTTTTAGTAATAAAAAAGATTGTTACGAAAAAATACTACTGTAATAATCATATAAACCTGACGTTCAACCCAATTGACTTGTTCCCATCTTTAAGAATTGATCCATTTATGATAAGACAAAAAATTGACCCATTGTCTTTTAAATTTGCTAGCAAATACTGTTCATGGTAGCATGTATGTGCTCATAAATAATGAAGTATGTCCTGGTTCCTTTGAATTGTTCAAGCATATTCATCCAAAATATTAGGAGTGGGATTTGAACTCTCTTCTGGTTACTCTTAGATGTTAATCATTTTAGTTTTCCCCTTTATAATTCTATTTTGTAAACACCCACATATGTGTGTAACAACTCAATAATAGAAGAAGCTTAATGCCTAGCATTTCCCTTGTGTGTTAGCCGATGTGCGAATGGTCATCCCTACTGATTGACCCATATAACTCATTTAATCTGTATAGCCCATTTAAACCGCAACCCATTATTAATTGATTATCAGGTTTTGGTTTCTTATGTGTTTGATGAATTTCACCACCTAGCTGATAAATATGGCAACGCATGAGCATTTTAGCATATATATTTTGAAACTTTGATGAGCAATTTAAAATACCTTGGGGTCTCTTTTCAAAGAAGTCCTGGACGCGCATCAATGAAGGTTTGAAGAGACCCTCGCCGCTAAGGCTTCTTCAAAAGGGATTGAACCACCTATTGCTCTGCGATCGCACAACAATTGATATAAACAACTAATAAACAGAACATGAGAACAAATAAAGTATGGAAAACCTCTTTTAGGGATTTGGCAAACATGCTCGAAATCATCCGTGTTGCATTTATATGAAAGGTGATCATACAAACGATGGTCTGATGAGACTACTTTTGCGTCCTGCATTTTAGCACCCAGGCATATCGAGTTAACAAATATAAAACAAAGTTGTAAATGTTGCCTCTAATTAACATTTTTTTTAACATAGTAATGAAATATAATAGTACAAAGTTTTTAACAAAGTTTTAAATGTGCACTATGGATTGATTCGGTTGTGTTAAATATAAATCAAACCAAATCAGGGAAATTTTAACCGTTTTGACCAGTAAAAAAGTCATGAACTTTGAAACTCCCTCCACGACTCCATACCTTAGTGAACACATGAAAGTAATACCTGACGTGCCTATGGGAATCAAACACAACACAATCACCTGGACCCGCCCACTGGCAGCATCATCATCATAATCACCAACATAAACCTAATCACAAACACATCAATTCATCATAATAACCACTAAAACGGCGCACGGGCTACAAATGAAGCAGGAGCTGTACCTGGAATAACATTAGTTTGAACACCTTTTTGTTGGAGAAAATCCATTTCTTCTCCATCTCTTCTAAACACCTACAAAACACCAAAATCCATTTAAGCAATTAGCAACCAATTCAAATTGCAATATACATTTCTAAACACTAAACACTTTTCAGCAAACTCACCAATGGATCCCCACCACCACAATGACCGATCATTTTTTCACTGTCAGCTAATTCGTCTCGACCATCGCGAACGTCGTCTTCAAGATCATTCATGCATCCTAAAAAAATTCAAACTAAAATCAGAAAAAAGGGGAAAAACCTAACATCATTTTCTTCAAAACTCAATTAAAAAAGGCAAAAAAACAAAATCATGAACAACAAATTATAAGAATAAATCAAACCTTTAATCTTCAAAACCACAACAGAACCTACCATTTGAATCGAAACATGTTGATCCAAATATAATAGATTTTGCTTAGCTTGTATAAGCTTAAGTTGTATTGAATAAATCCAAAACAACTATGACAGAAACTTTGATTATGAATATCAAAGACTATGCGGAATCTAGTCAATGATACTAAGAAGAATTTTAATGAAACAGTAATAAACAAGATCAATAACAAACAGTTTACTTAAACTTTCAGCCTCAATATAAAACGAACACTCTTAATAGTGTTAGGGTTTACAAAACCTTGAAGCTACGAATAACACTTTTCTAGATATCTGAATTGATACGATTTTGGTGCATTAAACTCTATACGCTAGGACTTCCTTTTATACACCAAGGAGTCCTAACAGGCTTACAATATTTTTCTAAGCTATCATGATCTTCTAAACAAATAACTTACATGTATCTTTTACAAAAATATCTCATACTTATCCCGTAAGCAATCTTGATAAACAATCTTCATCTTTATCCTTTCTCTTGTCTTTATCCTTCTGACAGTAGAAACTCTTCTAGCAGTTGTAATCTTTCAGCAGTTGTAACCACCATCATTAACTTTTATTCCAGCAACACTAACTGTGTACAAGCAGTAGTAACTACTTAGAATATTTTCTTCATTCTTCATCAGCAGTACTAAGTTACACTAGCAGTACTAACTACTTAGCATATTTTTCACTAACAACACTAAGTTATGTTTGGCAGCAATAACTCTAACCTTAGCAGCAGTAACTTCCAAACAGCTTCAAAAAGTCTTTTAATCCCAACAATCCTCCTCTAAACTTGATGTTCATCTTTTGAATCTTTAAGTTTCTTGATTAAAAGCTTTATCTTTACTAAAAGGATGCATTCAAATACTTCCAGGATTCTTGAGTTGTTTTGTCATGAGCTTAAGAAGTTGATAGCACATTTCATTCTAATGGTCAGCTTGAAGCTTCTTGTTGATCATTTATGTGATTATTGTAGGTGTAAGTGAATACTTTTTCTCTACCAGCATAAAGATATACAGATTCTGAAATCTTACAAAATGTACTCTACTTGAAGAAAATAGCTTCCAAACTGTCACTTTGTATCCTTGTAGATTTCTCCATACTTCACTTTATACAGCAGGTTCAAACATCACTTTCAAATCACCCCATAACACTCTCTTATATCCCTCCTCTAGCCTTGTATTCTCATGTTTAGCTTTAACCAACTTCCAGAGGGTTTTGAAATCTTCTCTGTCAATACTCTGAAGCATCTTAATCATTGATGAGTACCTCCTTAAACTTCCATCAGCTTTTATGATTTGAAAGTATCCTATCTTTCCTTCTTTGATGATTTTCTAGTCAACAATGATTGGAGGCTTAGTGGCTAGAGGTATAACATCAATTGCTACCTCATCATCAGGAATTATCTCCATATGCTTTTTTATCTCTGCTTCATCATCATGAATCTTTTGCTTATTTGCCTTTTCTTGTTCTAGTTTATTACCTGCTCTCTTAGAACTGCTTTCTTGTGCCATCTCTGCCTTCTTGGAGCTCTCTTTTACCAACTCTGTATCCATATCTACAAACATGTTTACCCTTGTCATGGCTTTATCAAATAACTTCTGAATTTCATTATAGTTTTTGCTCTTCAGCTAATTTTGTTTGTATCCAGCCATGTGTTTCATATACGTGGACATTTGACTTCTCTTCTGAGCTTTAGTTGGTGGTTTTCTTCTCTGGTCTTCTGCTCTAAGTCTTGCAAAATGCTTCTTTCTTTTATCCATGAGCTCCACAAACATCTTTGACCTTTCTTCAATAGTCAACTCAACCTGCTCTTGTGCTTGTAATCTTGCAGCTAGCTCATAATCTGCATCTATCATAGCTTGAACATTATCCCATTCAACAATATTTGCATCTTCTTCCTTTTGTCTTGCCAGCCTTTCCTCTTCTTCTAGTTCAACTTGCAATTCTTCTTGAAGTCTTTGAGCAATTTCTTCATCCATCAAAATTTGATCTTTCTTTTTCAAAGGTTTTTCAGGCTCAACCATTTTTGCCTTGCCTTTGTCTTTAGCCTGTGGAAGTTGTGATGGTTGTGAAGGTGATGCTGTTGTTGTAAACTCACTTGGCTCTTAAACTACAACCCCTCTAGCCTTGGGTCTTGTAACAGCAGTTGTAGTTGTTGTAGCAGCAGTTGTAACAGCCTTGGGTTTAGCTGCTTTGATTTCTATTAAGGTCTGATCCAGAGTCAACTTATCAACAGTTGTTGTTGTAGCACTGGCAGTAGTAACTTCAGCAGTACTAACTACCTTTTCAACCTCAATTTCCTGCTTATCTAAAACTCATGTATCAAACATTAAATTATCATCATTTCTCCCCTGAGTCCTATCAATCAATGTAACCTCTTCATCTGCATCAATATCAACAATTTTCCTCTCTTGTTTGGATGCATCCTCCTGATCACCCAAACCTTCATCTTCAGAGGATTCTATTCTTGTAGTTCTACCAACCTTCCTTAACCTTTTAAGCCCTGGAGTTCTTGACTTATTCCTCCTCTCTAGCTTCTTGACCCTCTCCTTTAATTTAGTAATCTCTGCAGCTTGAGAGGTCTTTGTGTTCTCCAAGTCAAGAACTCTTTGTGACAAGGTGGTACAAAGTTCCATCAATTCATTTAGTTTCAGTCTATCCTCACTACTAAGCAGTGAATCATTCGAATGTGTAGGTACACTTTCCACATTTTCAGTCTCATCTGCCATAGGTTCTGTAGGACCACTAGGTTAAGAAACCTTGATGTTCTATTTCTTGGACTTCCTAGGCTTTTGTTTCTCTTGAGGTTGTGATGATGATGGTTGATTAATGGTGGGTATGTGTTGGGAACAGTAGGCATTACAGAACCCTCACCCTCTTCTTGAGCTTGAACCATCATAGTTTGAAATAAAGGTGTATCCCTACCCGAAAAGTCTTTTCCATACATCTTTATGTTAGCAAAGACCTTCTTAGTGTGAGAAGGTATAACATAAATCTTTTTATGTTTGGACATTCTTTCAACTTGTTTATCCAGGAACACTTGCACAAACCTTGGATACATTAGAAATTTAACCCCACCCTCTAAGTTCTTCACCATATTATCAAAATATACTTGGAAAAGTTGAATTTTTGGTTTGTGGCAAGACAGATGATAGCAGAGGCCAAAATGCTACTAAATTCGTTCTAAGCAGTAGTCTTAGCACTAAGGCATTGCAGAATTGTATGGATAAGAAATTTCCATTGAGGTAAAAAGAAAGCTTTTTAAAATGTAAGCTTTTTTGTAAGATTTTCATACCTCATTATTTCCAGTTCTGCAAAAATGGTAGCATTGGGTAGACATTCAGTACCATTTTCATCAGCAAGTTGAAGATCTCTTCTTATACTTGTCTCAGTGATGATCACCTTCTTCTTATCCAATAAGGCTTGAATCTGCATATCTCCATTAACAGTTTGCACCTTTGCAGTAGTCCAGAATTGCTCAATACATGCAGTATAGATTGTGGGATTAACCGTTAACGCATATTTGATAGGATGTGCATTCAAAAAATCTACAATTTGCTCGAAGCCATCACTTTCAGTGGATTTATCTAAGAATGCGACCATGTTGTGTGAACTAGCGAACTTTATGGCAGCCATTGATGTTGGGTTTTGATGATTAAGAATGAAATTGAGTTAGGGTTTATGATTAAAGGGTATAACAAAGATTGAAATCGATTAAGTGATTGAATGAAACCCTCAATCAAAGTATTTATGAAAACACCCTCAACAGCATTAACTTGAACTAGCAGTACTAAGTTAAGCCTAATAGCATTAACTGACCCAGCAGTAGCCTAACAGTAGTAAGTTATGCCTGACAGCATTAACTTAACCAGCAGTACTAAGTTTATGCCTAACAACATTAACTAACAATGGCAGTAGTAAGTGTATGCCTAGCAGCATTAACTTTGAGTCACCAGCATTAGCTCTAATTTCGTTCCAAAAAGCATTTCCATCATCAATTTTGATTCTCACAAGCTCTCTTTCTGTTTTTATTCTTACTATATCTCTTATTTCTTTTTCTTCTTACTGAATCACTCTGTCTGTTTTTATATCACACATCTCTCTTTATGTTTTTCATTCTCACCAATTCTCTCAATTCTTTTAGCTCACAAAGTCACTCTTTCTATTTTTGTTCAACACATCGCTCTTTTATTTTTCCAGCTTATACTATTTCTCTAATTCTTTTACGTTCCAATTCACTCTTTCTTTTTTTTATTGTCAACACATCTCTCTTTCTGTTCTTATGCTCACTAATTTTCACTCATGTTTTTACCATAAATTCCTCTCTGTCTGTTTTTAATTTCTCTCAATTCTTTTTGCTCACAATTCTCTCTGTCTGTTTTTTATTTCTCTATATTCTTACAGTGTTAATTTTACTTAATAGTATTAAGTATAACTAACAGTATTAACTTATCAGTATTAAGTATAACTAGCAGCACTAATTATACTTAACATTAGAAACTTGAAGTTACAAGTACTTACTCCAATTTCATCCTTATCAGCTTTTGCATTCCATTCCAATTATCATTTATGTATAATCCGCTGCACATTAACATAATTAACCTCCCCTTAAACAATACTTCAGAGGTTAAGAATTCCAATACTTGCAATCAGATATTCAAATCTGCTAACATCAAATGCTTTTGTGAGCAAATCTGCAACATTCTGATCTGTGTGAATCTTGATCATCTGAATAAGCTTCTTCTCATTGGAATCTCTGATAAAGTGATGCCTAATCTCAATGTGCTTTGTCTTTGAGTGAAAAACATGGTTCTTCACTATGAAAATAGTACTCTCATTATCAATATGAATCTTAGTCTACATAAAGTTATATCCATAATCTAGCAATTGATTTTGGATCTAAAGCACCTGTCCACAACAATTGGAAGTAGCTATATACTCAGCTTCAGTGTGAATTAGCACCATAGTCCTGCTTCGTGCATTGCCATGAAATATCAATCTACAGCCCTAAGATTTGACAACCTCCTATTGTCGACTTCATATCTAAGCTTCTCCTGCATAGTCACTATCAGTATATGCCACCAAATCAAAAGGTGAATCCTTGGGATTCCAAAGGCCCAATTTAGGTTGACCTTTTAAGTATCTAAAGATCCTTTTCACAGCATGAAGATGTGAATTTTTAGGATTGACTTGGAATCTTACACAAGCACATACTGCAAACATAATATCAGTCCTTGAAGAAGTTAGATACATTTAATGATCCCATCATGGATCAAACAAGTGTTCAACTACATCTTCACCAACTGCATCTTTGAGCAAGGCTATTTGGGTTCAGTGTGCTTTACTGTCATGACATCACTCAAGCCAAATTTCTGGACAAAATCGACAGTCACAGGGCGGATACTTGGGTCTTGTGTGTGGGTGGGCGTTGATAAAATCGGGCGTCATCTTGGTGTCGCCTTGCGCTGTGCGTGTCGTGTCGCCTGTATATACACGAGGGGACGGCGATACTTTGTAATACACATTAGTTGAGGGGATAGCGCCCAACTTTGTACATATGAGGCTCATGTATGACAACGTCTTGTATGCGAGAGCAATCATCTCTCAAAATCAGTGCATAATGACTTCTTTGTAGAGCCAAAAATGATATCATCTACATACACTTGAACTAACAGAATATCACCTTTGTCCCTTTTGATAAATAAAGTCTTGTCTATCTTTCCTCTCTGAAACCCATTGTCCAACAAATAAGTTGACAAGGTTTCATCACTGGTACAAAAACTGGATTTCGTCACACATGCTGATTTTCGAATGGTCACACAGTCAGATATTTATGTGACTAAATGTACTAGGATAAAATAAACAGCCACACTTAAACTCATTTTGTGTGATCATTTCGGAATTTCATTGTCACACATTTGAATATTTATGTGACTAGAGGTAACTAGTAAATTTTTGTTGATAATTTATTCACTTATAATTTGGGATGTGTGACAGATACAAATAAGTTTGAACCATTAGTCACACTATATATATATATATATACATATGTGACAAATATATGTCACATAATTAAATAGTGTGACAAAATCCATATATGGTCACATGAAGTAATTATGTATGTGGCTAAATCATATAGTCAAGTATGTCACACATTATTTAAAAGTGACTGCTATTTTTTGCTGAATATTTAGCCACATATAAATTTGAAATGTGTGACAACTGAAAAGTTAAGTTTTGGAAGCATTAGTCCACGATATACATTTAAAAGTGACAAAAAATATGTCACACACATGAACAGTGTGACCAAATGGTCATATATGGACCACATCTAAACCATAGACATACAAAAGTTTATTCTTAAACACCAAAAGTTTATGAATTTTCAATCTCCCGCTTTGTTTTTTCTAAGGCTCCCGCTCCCCTTTCCCTAAAAAATCAAAACCCACTTCTTTACCAAAAGAAATTCAACACCCGCTTCTTTACCTTTCATTTCAACCTTTCACACAACATCTCCTTTACCAAACATCCCCTAACCCTAACCAGCTTCTTCATCACGGTTGTTCTCCTTACTAACGCGTAATTTTTCTCAATTTACCAACACCATTTCTTCAGTTAATTCTCTTATGCAGGTTATTCCGATACTCATCTTTTTTCTTAAATTTAATTTATTTATTTCCTATCGTTTGCTCTTTATGACGGTTTGAGATACGATTTTAACATAATGGTGCTTGTTGTTTTCTACATTTCTGAATTAATTAATTTGATGAGTTTTTTATTTAATGGAATAAGCAGTGCTTGATAAATTGTTTATGTCAAATTCAGAGTGATTGCATAAGCTAAACAATCCCTCTTTTTATACATATTATTATTATAAGTTGTGTTTGATAATTTTGGTTGGTCATGTGGGACTGCTACTTACCAGGTTCATGGAAGGCTTTTTCTTTTTTGGATAATTTTGGTTCCATTCTGGCTTTTGTAGTCTTTTGTTCTTTATCAATTTTGTTTCATATGCTTCTTTATGGTTGATTAGTTGGGTTTGTTTTGTTAGTCCTTCTCACCTTTTACTTAGATTGATTAGTTGGTGGTGGGGGGATGTCTTGTATTATGTTATCATTTGTACTCTGTTTTGGTTCCTATAAATTTTGTGCCTTTCTTAAAAAAAAGTATAATTTGTGTTTTGAAGTTGTCTTTATTTTAAGCACCCACATATTTTGGTAGTGTTTGAGATGTAGTTACACATTGGCGGCTTTTTAAAGGGATGTATGATGTTGCTCATTGAATAAACATGTATCAGTGATGTTTGGGTTGCTTTTTAAGCGGCCTAAAGCTATATAGGGGACGGTTGGTATTGGCTTCATAATCTTGCTTAGATAGAACCAAACGTACATACATTCTTACTGAAATCAACACGGCTTCCGTTTTGTGACTTTGCACATAGTTAGTTTTGTTTTTTACTAATATTTGCTTACATAAGTTGCTCTGATTGGTCCTCTTGAGGCTTGATAGTGACGATCTAAGATAAGATGCCAAACCCATTGAATAATACTTTATGTAATGTAAAGAATAGGCATATGTCATACAATGCTAATGAAAATAACATCGTCAAAGCGTTAATACAACAAAGCAATAGGTGTGGTGGATTTTTATTAGTTTTATGTTAACTGATGATGCAAAGCAATAAATAACGTGTGTGTCATGGCATTAAGTGATTGTATAGAAGTCTTGCAGGTATTATTCTGAAAGCCTAATGTGATCTATGAATGTTTTAGGCCATTTGGCTCTGTTCCTCTAAGAAATTATGGAATGAGGGTTATATTGTTCATATATTATCCATGAGATGAAACTCGACAATGTGAATTTTTATTTAACAGTTTGGATTATTAGTTGTACCAATATGTATTTGTAATCCTATTTAGCACTTCAAATATAAAGAAAAGAAAAAGAAAGTAAAAAATTGCTTTAGTTTTTCTGTGATGGCAGGTTGTTGTGTTGTGTTTAATCTGTGGGCCTTTTTAATTTATCTCTAATAATTAACAGGCAATGTTGGGCATAGTAGCTCAAAATGCCATCAGTATTAGAGTCCTAGCAGCGGAGGCATTAGAAGCAAAAGGTAAGTATGTCAGTGATAAATAACCAAACTAGAATGCCTTCAATTGAATCAAGTAAGATACACCATCAATGGTTTCATTAAGAAATACAGAGGGAGTTTATAACCATTCACTCTGATTGGGGTTGCAGTATTATCTTAACTGGTCAAACGGGTTATCAAATGGGTAGAAAGTCGCCTTGAAGTGTATTATAATACGTATGTACATGGGCGTGAATGCGTGATAGTAAAAGAATATGGTGTATCTGGTTAGTCTAATTTGAAAGAGATTCAATAATAAAGTCTTAAGATTTAGGGCTTTTATTTTTACATGGTTAAGTATAGTTCTTCCTTAGCTTGATAAGTGGTTAGACTGTTTATTTTGATTTTTTTAGGCTTTAAACTCATCTGATAAGACAAAGCTAAAGGTCAGGAAGTTGCAGCATCAGAGTTCTCACATTTGAACCACTCGCTCTCTCATCGACCCGTCTCTGTCAAACCAGATATCAGCAAAGCATCATCCGCTGGTGGAAAACTTCACATTCTAAAACCATCATGTGAAAGGAATGGTATCACTCCAACCCCAAAGGAAAGCTTGAGTCCAACAAGTGGTAGTAAAGTACCAAATAGCCCTCTTACAGGTGAATCTAACCTGTGTTAAAAAAATAGCCGTATGACCTAACTTAAAAATTGTACTAGTATATCACTATATCTTATTCTAACTATGATATTGTATTGGTCTGTGTAGATTGATTGTGAAGGCATCAGCTGACTGATGGATGCTAAGAGACTAATGGCGAATTACGGGGTTAATGTGCTTCTTATAAAAACTGTGATGGATGCTAAAGAGACTAATGGAGAATTGTGACATTAATGTGCATCTTAATTGTACCTCAACAAAACACCGGGTTCATTTTGGATTCTGATATGGAAGGAAAGAATGAGGAGAGCTACAAGTTCCCCATAGCTGTGCAACAGTAAGATTTTTTTGCATTAGCATATAATTCACCTCTATATCTATAAAGGTTAACACAACTATTACTCGTATTACACTCTTGATGAAATAAATGGATTTTCTTTCAAACCTATTAAAAAGCTCAAATACACTCTTGCATATTTATAAAAATTCATAGGTCTTTTAATAGTTTGTGGTCACAGGATGTTCGTGGTGATCCAGATTCAGGCATTGGCGGTCATTGGCGGTCTTCAGATTCAGGTATGTATAAGTTTATATTAATATTGCGTGCATTGGCGGTCTTCAGATTCAGGCGTGCATTGGCGGTCTTCAGATTCAGGCATGCTTTTACTAAGAATGGTATTGCGTGTATATACTTGGAAGGTATAAGTTTATATTAATACTGCTATTCGTGATATTAATATAATATTGGCCTTCAAAGAATTCATATGTTTATGCTGCCAAGAAATTAGTGCTGCCTTCGTGGTTAATACTGTTCGAATACAAGAATGTTAATACTATTTGGTTCTGCACTTTGCATTAAACATGGATACAGTACATGCATTCTTTTATGAGAACCTTCAAGTCACAGCCTTTGAAAATTAGTACTGCTCGCTGCCAATACAACATTAGTACTGATCCTTGAAAATTAGTGCTGTCTTTGTACTGCTCCTTGAAAATTAGTGTTGCCTTTGAAAATTAGTACTGTTCGCGGCCAATACAACATTAGTACTGCTGCCTTTCGTGATATATAGGCCTTTCATCATACCATATGTGATATAACACATGTATATCTATGTATGAAATTCTTGGTTGATATCTTTATCGTCCGTTATTGCAGGCCCCCCTCATCATGATTTCTCTTTGATGGACATTCTTCCAGGAAAGTCGACAAGTTCGCATTTAGAAAACTTCTTCACATATAGATAATAACACCCCGGTTTTAGCCTCATTGTACGACGATCGCGTGCCCGATGTCATAAATATTATTTTACGAGTTTCCGTGAGCGAGTGTCGACATTTAAAATTTTATTTGTCGTTAATAAATATTTTCGTATCTTATTATGAAAAATTTGGAAAAGATTTGATTACTTTTATTTTTGACGTTTCGCGAGTCGACATTTGACCGCGCGTTCGTTAATCGTTTCGAGCTTCGTAAAATTTACGACGTGTCTCGTTATTATTTTTATGATCATAAAATATTATTTTATGAACCATGTCATCTTTGTTTCCTGACCTTGGTTATAGCTCGCGTTTAATTAAAAGTGGGTACAAGATATTATGAGATATTTACACAAGATATTATGAGATATTTATACAAGATATATACAAGTAGCTAGTAGCAAAACTCATTTCTTTTCCTTTTTGTCTTGTGTTTTCTGTCGAGTATCACCACAACCCTACACACAATTCCATTTTGATTTTTTTTTGATCTTACAAACAAACCAGTATCACCCAAACAATATTAAGACAAGGAGGAACAAGTTTTTTAGTTGTTTCTCCCTCCCTTTCTCTTGTGGTTCGATACTTATATACAACCCACACCACTCTTGGTGTTTTTGATTTTCTACACATCAAATATTGGTTGGGAGATCATAATTTATCTCCAGGTATTAAAAATGGATTACATCAGGTTTATGTGAAGAGGAATATTTTTAAAACAAAGGAGTCATGGTTCGGTGAGGGTTTCTAACCAAAGGGAGTGACAACAAGAGAAATGGTTATAAATGGGTTACTCATTTGGGGCTGATTTGGGTCGGTTTTGTTTGGTCTCGGGTTGGGTTCGAACCAAGCAAGGGTCAAAGGAAGTGGTTTTGCTTGGAAGGTTGTGGGTTCGAACCGGGTACAAGACACAAAGGGTGTGTTTGATTATTAAAAGTTATTGGGTTGGTTCGAGTTTGGCCCCCTTTGGTTTAGTTCGGCCAGGGCGACCACGGCTAAGAAGCAAGAAGGACGAGACGAGTGCCTTTTGTTTTCCGACTTTGCTCCATATAGCATAGTGAGCTTTCATTTTATGTTTATTTAAATTATTTCATTCATTCGAATTGATTTATGTAAATATGTATATATGTGATGAAATCGGTTGAACCTTGCGGCGTATAAATGATTAGTGGCTATAGTATAAATTGTATGTCATGTTAGATGTAGTTTTGATGAGCTAGTTGGTCGAAAACGGATTTTGGCGTGGTTTGTAATAAGTTCACTGTGAGCAGAAAGTTTAGCACGCCAAACGAGGATGGAGATTTTGTAAAATCTGAATTTAGGCTTTGAAATATAATAAAGCTTTCCGAGACGATCGTTTCGATATAAAACGGAGCTTCTAACTCCTAATAACGAGAAAGTTAGAGCGAAAACGAGATATATATTCAGAGGTATAAAATCTCAGCATTTTGTTAAAATAATAGTTTGCTGTCTCTGATTAAAAGCACATTCAGTCACGTTTTCGCCTTTTCCGGCGAAACACGAAAGTTGCTCGGAATGATGTTTTACTTTTTCGCGAGGCTCGCTAGTTTTAAAAGCGAGTGATAACGGGTCTTAAGGCGGGGGCAAAATCTGGCTTTTTGGAAATTAATACACTGCATCAGACTTGATGCGAGTGCGTTTTCGCCCATTTCAGTCGAGTTTCGGGTCTCGGACAAAACTGGAAAGTTGTTCAAAATAACGTTTTACCTTTCCGCGAGGTTTTCTAGAGTTAAAGACGCCTTATAACGGGTAAAAACGCAAACGCAGGTATGCGTTTTGGTAATACTTTTCGGCAGAAACTGGTAGGGGCATTTTGGTCATTTTCTGTTGGGTTTCGGGTCTCGGCTAAAACTAAGAAGTTGTTCGGAATATCGTTTCGCATGAATTCTCTTTAGAACCCGAGTTGTGAAAATGTGATGTAGTGGGTCGTTTTGGTCGGGTCAGACTTAGAAAATAAATATATTTTATAAAAGTCAAACGTAAAAGTCAAAGAAGACTTTAATAAACGTTCACGTGTTGTGAAGGTGATTTCGATTAATAAAAATATATCGATTACTCTACTATCGTAAGTACTATTTTTGAGACCGTTGGTCGATTCTAAATATGGAAAGTATAAAACGGTAACTTTTCGTAATAGTCGGAATGTGATATCATTATGAGAGATTGTTGACTAATTAAGCGTCGAAGGTTCAACGAGGTGAATAAATATTATTATGAACATAATATTGTGTCGAGACTTACTAAAAAGGGAAACTTATTGAAAATAGAAAGATTTTTAATTAAGTGTGTTAGGAATTATGTATTCATAGTTACTCCTGGTAGTTATAGTCATTACTACTGGTAGTATATTAGTTACTCCTGGTAGAGTAATTTTGTCATTAGTACTGGTAGTATAATAATGGTTACTACTGGTAGTGTTATAGTTAGTCCGGGTAGTAAAAATGGAAAATAGTATATAAAATAAACTAAGTATTAAGGTTAGGACGCGCAAGTGGATTTCTTATCACTATAGTATAAACAAATATAAAAATATATCATAAGTTTCGTTGTAACGATGATACACATCGTGATAGTAACTTATACATATTGTAATCGAGCGACATAATTATAGGTCGTGGTCGAGATCATTCTTCTTCGTTGTGATTTAATTCTTTATTTGATCTTGATCGTTGATCAAGGTGAGTTCATAGCCCCATGTTTTACAATTATTGATTTACAAGTTTTGAGGTGAGAAACATGCTTTGTTTTACAAATTGGACGAAAGTGTACATTTTATCATGATTATATGTTTGCCTAAGTAGCGAGAACCCACAATGCCCATGAATCATGAACTGTTAATTTCTGGTTTGGAAGCGCGAGTATTATAAATAGATCTATTTGGGATTGACCTCCCCGTTCGGGTGACTAGCTATCACTGGGAACGAATGTTATAGCATGTCGGATGTTGGATGTTACAGGTTGAACATCATCACGGCAATGTTAGGCAGATATTATGTATTGTATTCATATATGTCGAGCTTCGGTGTCATGAGCTTAGGTAAACATAATTACATTCTGTGATGGTTGCATGGGATGCATGTCCACAGGGAAAGTCTTGCGGTCCTGGATTAACCTATGAATTCACCAACTTTATGTTGACTTCTTTAAGCATGTTTTTCTCAGGTTTTGGTATGAAGATAGTTTGGATGGGACGAAACGTGGATATCAAAGTACTAAGTTAATCCTAACAACATTAACTGACCCAGCAGTAGCCCAGCTGTAGTAAGTTATGCCTGGCAGCATTAACTTAACCATCAGTAGTAAGTTTATGCATAACAGCATTAACTAACACTGGCAGTAGTAAGTGTATGCCTAGCAACATTAACATAGCAGTATTAAGTATAACTAGCAGCACTAATTATACTTACCAGTAGAAAGTTAGCCCAATAGCACGAACTTGATTTTCATCATTAGCAGCTTTTTCATCCCATTCAAATCATCATTTGTTGTATAATCCGCTGCATATGAACATAATTAACCTCCCCTCAATCAATACTTCAGAGGTTAAGCATTCCAATACTTGCAATCAGATATTGAAATCTGCTAACATCAAATGCTTTAGTGAGCAAATCTGCAACATTCTGATCTGTGTGAATCTTTATCATATGAATAAGCTTCTTCTCATTGTAATCTCTGATAAAGTGATGCCTAATCTCAGTGTGCTTTGTCTTTGAGTGAAAAACAGGGTTCTTCACTATGCAGATAGTACTCTCATTATCAATATGAATCTTAGTCTGCATAAAGTTATATCTATAATCCAGCAATTAATTTTGAATCCAAAGCACATGTCCACATCATTTTGAAGCAGCTATATACTCAGCTTCAGTTGTGGAATTAGCAACCACAGTCTGCTTCTTGCATTTCCATGAAATCAATCTACACCCTAGAAATTGACAACCTCCTGTTGTGGACTTCCTATCTAAGTTTGCTCCCGCATAGTTACTGTTATTATATGCCACCAAATCAAAAGTTGAATCCTTGGGATACCAAAGGCCCAATTTAGGTTGACCTTTTAGGTATCTAAAGATCCTTTTCACAGCATAAAGATGTAAAATTTTAGGATTGACTTAGAATCTTGCACAAGCACACACTGCAAACATAATATCAGGCCTTGAAGAAGTTAGATACATCAATGATCCAATCATAGATCTATACAAGTGTTCATCTACATCTTTACCATCTGCATCTTTGAGTAAAGGCTTATGGGTTTCCATGGGTGTGCTTGTTGTCTTGACATCACTAAAGCCAAATTTCTTCAAAATCTCAGTCACATACTTGTCTTGGATTATAAAAATCCTATCTTCCTTCTACTTCACTCGCAGTCCTAGGAAGAATGTGAGTTCACCCATAGAACTCATTTGAAACTTCTTATGCATCATTTTCTCAAAATCAGTGCATAATGACTTCTTTGTAGAGCCAAAAATGATATCATCTACATATACTTGAACTAACAGAATATCACCTTTGTTTCTTCTAATAAATAAAGTCTTGTCTATCTTTCCTCTCTAAAACCTATTGTCCAACAAATAAGTTAACAAGGTTTCATACCAAGCTTTAGGAGCTTGATGCAAACCATAGAGAGCCTTTTCTACCTTGTAAACTCTGTTAGGGAAGTCTGGATCTTCAAATCTTGGTGGTTGACAAACATAGACTTCCTCTTCAATCTTTCCATACGGAAAAGCACTCTTGATATCCATCTGATACACCACAAAGTCTTTAAATGAGGCATAGGCTAAGAATAGCCTAATTGCTTCAATTCTAGCAACAGGAGAAAAAACCTCATCATAATCAATTCCTTCCTCTTGTGTGTATCCTTGTGCAACCAATCTTGCTTTATTCTTAATCATAATGCCTCTTTCATCTTTCTTGTTTCTGTACACCCATTTAGTACCAATGGCCCTTTTGCCATTAGGTAAATCCACCAAGGTCCAAACCTGTTGTAACTTGAACTGCAGAAGCTCCTCTTGCATAGCTTCTATCCAGCTTGGATCTTTTAATGCTTGAATTACCTTCTTGGGCTCTTCTTGTGATAAGAAACATGCAAACAGACAATTCTAAAAGTCTTTATGGTTGGTCCTCTGCTGCACTGAACTAAACATAGCTTGTTCAGTCACACTCTTTGTCATCCTTCTGGTTTGAGGTGCTGAATATATGTCTCTAATGATTTGTTCAACTGGATGATCCTTGTGAATTCTGGTAGTTGGAATAGGACTGACAGGGATATGTGTATCCAAATTGTTTATGTCAGCCTCTGCACCAACATCTTCATCATCATCTGAATAAACAATATCTTTCAATTCAGGCATATTTGGATCATTTGGAAGTTCAATGCTTGTTTTTGGATCAACAACATTAACTTCTGAGCCAGCAGCATTAACAGTTGAACTAACAGCATTAACATTGTTAGTGTTGTTTCCATCACTAGCAGTATTAATATTGTTAGTGCTGTTAATATTGTCATCCTTCTCTTGATTAATTCTTGGCTCCTCTATACTTGACTTGAATCACCACCTTCTTTTCCTGGTTCTTTAGTAATCTTCTTTTCATAATCTCCTAAAGGTTTGAATCCATCATCAAAAGAACTCTTTGAACTTTGAGAGAGTAGTGGATCAACAGGCCACAATGGTAGCAGAATGTAATCTTTACCAGGTACTGTCTCCATTTTACCTGCATCATCACATGCTTTTGTACCTGCATTACCATTAGACTGATTTCCTGCAATAACTGGCTTATAATTCATTGACTTTGTTAGTGCATCAATATCAAAAAGCTAATTTGTCCACTTTATGCAATATTAGGTGTATTCTCACTAAACTGGACATGCAGGTTCTCTTCAACTATCCTAGTTCTACTGTTGAATACTCTAAATGCTTTACTATTGATTGAGTACCCAATAAAGAATCCTTCATCAGCCTACCATCAAACTTGCCTAAGTGATCTATGGTATTAAGAATTTTAAAAAGATACCCAAATGGTCTCATAAAGCCTAAAGCTGGTTTTCTACCAAGAAAAAGTTTATAAGGGGTCTTGTTATGAGGCTTAGTTACTAATACCCTATTTTGCGCATAGCAAGCAGTATTAACTGCTTCAGCCCAAAAAGTAGTAGGTAGCATAGAATCAGCTAGCATTGTCTTAGCAGCCTCATTAGTGATCCTATCTTTTCCTCTCACTACTTAATTTGTTGAGGAGTTCCAGCTACACTAAATTCTCTCTAAATACATTTTCTCTCACAAAACTGATTCATCTCCTTATTCTTGAACTTAGTTCCATTGTCACACCTAATTACCTTAACCCTTTGATCTATTAGATTTTCTACTCCAGTTATAAAGGACTTAAGAATGCCACTAGTCTCATCCTTAGTAGCTAGAAAGAAAACCCAACTAAACCTACTAATTCATCTGTACAACTAGGCAATTACATCTTTTTCATTAAGCTTTTACAATATTAGACCAAAACAAATCCATGAGCAACATATGTAAAAGGTTGTCTTATTAAACTTACAATTTGGACTTACAAAAGCTCTATGTTGCTTCCTTTCTGACAAGCAACACAGTTTGATCAATTTCAAAAAAAAAATAAAGGTTAAATCTCCTTACAAATTTCCATAACCATTTAAATTCATATATTTTGGCGAAAATTTAATGTGTCCACGCCTTCTATGCAAAGTTTTAGATCATCAGATTGATTTTTTGCAAAGAGACAAGTTAGACTCCTTATATGAGACAATATTCTATAAATCAACACATAACATATTGTTCTTTCTAGGAACTTTTAAGTAAAACATTACTTTCATCATTAACATAAAGATTGAAGATAAAAACTATACATTTAGTGGTCATTAAAGAGAACACTATTCTTATTGTCACACATTTGTGAGACACTAAAGAGGTTAAACTGTAATTCTCATACAAAATACACATTCTCAAAATCTAAATTACCAGTTTTAATTGTACCTCTGCCTGTGATTTTCCCTCCTTTGGGGTTACCTCCAAAGGCAACATATCCTCCATTAATTTCTTCAAAGTCAGTAAGATAGGGCATGTTCCTTGTCATGTGCCTTGAACATCCACTGTCAATCACTCCTTTCTCTTACAAATCTTGCTGTAGATTGCCTTGCACATAAGGTAAGAAAATCAGTCTCTTTTGGGGACCCAAGCCATCACTCACTTGGATCTGCCTTTCATCAATATAATCAAACCCTATTTATAATAGGTTGATGCACTGTTGTGTTTAGAACATGGTCCTATTACTTATAGTCCTTTGGTTTCCAAACCCAACAAGATGATGGCCTTAATAGCATTAACCTGGTTTTTCCCTTGACTACATTAGTTACTGGCTTTTGGCCTAGCAGCATAAAAACTTTTACTTACTTTTGCCTAGCAGTGAATTAACATTCTTACAACTAACAGTATTAAACCCTCTTATAAAACTACTGTTATTTAGTTGCTATTTTGTATTTTGTGTTAATGGGGCCTTCGAACAGATGAATGTGCTTTATTAGAAAAACATTTATCATCTGGTCATGTACTATTCACTGGTTGTTTTGGCTAGAAGCATATTAACTGGTCTAGCATAGAAAGTGATACTAGGCCAGAACTTATTAATACTGCATTTGGAACATTTTCCTTTGGACTAGGTGAGTCATTCAGAAAGATTCTGGTGATTCACCTTGAGTAAAGTATTCCACACTTGTTTTACTATCTATTTTATTATTAAACTATCTCTTTATGGTTTTTGCACATCGATACGCAGTGAATCAAAACTTCCACACACATAGCAAGCTTTGTTAATCATATCAAAATTACTTCCTAATCTTTGAGACATCATGTTATTCCAGTTTATTTGGTTTTCTCTAGGACTATGTGTATTTAGCCTATTTTGATTACCTTGTTTAACAGTTGTTTTCCTAGGAGATTTTACTTGCTCTTTAGATTTAACAAACTCTATTTTAGCAAAACTAGGTTTAACAGTTTTCTTTTGAATCTTAGCCTGAGGCACATCTTCTTCCTCAGTATCAGACACCCAATCCTTAATAAGTGGAGCACCATTATTCTTCCTAACTGCTTTAGGCATGTCTGCACTAGCCTTAGCTTCACTAGTCTCAACTACAGGCTTCTTAACTGTAGGCTTACTAACTATAGGGTCATTTACAAACTCTTCTAGACCAGAGAATGACAAATCAGGTTTTGGAGACATAAAGTGTCCTATATAGGTAGGTGGAACATCATTATACCCTAAACCTGTTTTGCACTTATCAACTATATGATAGTCTATTAGTTTGCTTAAGCTTTTAGATGAATTCTTATATTTTTCTACTGTTAGCTGAATTTTATCTTTTTGTTTTTGAGCCAGTTCCAACTTCCTCCTAAGCTCTGTAATGGCTACTTCTCTTAAATGAATCTCATGCTTTAAGAGCTTGATATCTTCTTCATAAACAGACTTATTTTTTTATAAACTAGAAGTTGTTAGCCTTAATTATATTAAGTCAAACAAGAATGTTATCGGTCTTAGAAAGTCAAACTAGGTCTTGTATTGTAATAGGCTAGTCGGGTTCAACGGGCTTGGATTGTAATCTAATATTGTCCGTGTTTCGGGCTCGAAGCCCAAGTTAAACCAAGCCCGACCCGTTTAGAAAGCCCAAGTGCCAAGATACCAAGGCATGGGTATAAAATCCCTTCACCACACTTGGTGAAGGGTGTTGGTTACATTTTCTCACACATTTGTAACTCACCATTCTCTCTAATCTAGTTGTTTCTCTCTCTACTTTCTCTCTCTAAGATTTCTTCTTATTTCTTGCTTATTGGTGTTTATTTAATAAAGGTGTGATTGATTTATAGTGGGAATAGCATGTGTAACCACTCGCCAAGGGGTGTGTAGTGTTGTTTTGTGTGAAATCGTGGGTTAAGTTGGTTATATTTTTTTTGTTCAAAAGAAAAAAACAAGAAAAAAAATCAACTTGATCATAGTTTCATTTTAAAAGTGTTAAATGACTTGTACTTTTGGCTTAGATCAATTCCTTGCATCATTACTAGTGGTTTTAAACATCATTTCGTCGTCTTACAAGAAAGTTTGAAATATTTTTTCTTGTCTGCGTTTTGCTATCTGAAGTGGTGTTCGTCTTGCGTTTTGATCAAACTCGTGCGTCTTGATTAATACGTTGCGTTTTGATCAGAAGTTTATCCCCTCCCCCCCCACCCCCCCCCCCATTGCGTTTTGATCAGATTCCGTTGCGTTTTCCTCAAGTTCGATGCGTTTTGTCACAAGTTTTTGATGACCCTCACAGTCGTTTTGACTAAAAAACTTTGCCCAATTAATTTATTGATTCGTTTTGCCACAAGAGTTGATTGCGTTTTGATTATATTCATTACGTTTTGCTCAAATGTTGCGTTTTGACCAAGAAGTGTTGCGTTTTGATCATACTCGTTGCGTTTTGATCATACTGGTTGCGTTTTGATCATACTCGTTGCGTTTTGATCATACTAGTTGCGTTTTGATCATACTAGTTGCGTTTTGATTAGACTCGTTGCGTTTGATACATACTGGTTGCTTTTGACATACTCCGTATGCGTTTGATCAACTATTTGCGTTTTGATTAGACGTCATTTGCGTTTTGATCTACTGGTTGCGTTTGATGCAGACTCGTTGCGTTTTGATCATACTCGTTGCGTTTTGCTAATTTGGGAATCTATTAATCACCGTTTAATCAAAACATCACATCAAGACAAACAAACTTCAAGGACTAATTACCCAGGACTTTTGGACTTATAATTCTGGACTAAAAGGACAATTACTCAACACAACAAACACAACCAATTCAAAACCCCCAACAATCAACTTAATCATACTTAAAACATCAATTAATTATTCATTCACGGTTTCTTCTTGATTTAGTAAAATCCCCGCGAAAGATACGATTCTTTTCTCGGTTTTAATCAAAGATTTGTAAAATCCCGTGAACGTTAATTCATTTAAAACCACAATCAATCACTTCATACCTTAAGATTCCGATATTCCATTCACAACTCATCAAGATGTCAAAATTCAAATACCAATTTGGCAACTCATCATCAAATGCTCTTCATAAGCTATCATGGAAGCGGGTAGCAAAGATCGTCACCAATGTTGCACAACGGGTAAATTACGATCATGAAAACTAAGAATCAAGAGATACATTTGACCCAACTAACATTGGGGGAAGGGTTTGGTTTGTTTTTTGTGAACTCGTATCCACCAATTCTCTATAATCCACCATACACTTATCAATGGCTGAGAAAACAGATTCCAGTTGCTTGAATAGTTCAGAAACAACTACAGAACGGTATATGAAGAACTAACTAAGAACTGTTTCACAAGACATACGCTTCAATTGAATGCCGAAGCAGAAGCCCGTCAGATCATTCTCACAAGGAGAGATAACGATATCTATCCACAGTGCAGCATTCGAATGCATGTGAAATGTGGAAAGCCATTGAAAGGTTGAAACAAGGTGAATCAATCAATGTTCAAGATCTTGAAACCAATTTATATTGGGAATTTGGAAAATTCACATCACGGGATGGTGAATCACTTGAATCGTATTACTCACGGTTCTACAAGATGATGAATGAGCTAGTCAGAAATCAGTGTCATGTTACAAATCATCAAGTGAATGTCCAGTTCTTACTTCAACTACAACCAGAATGGCAAAGGTTTGTGACACTTGTTAAGTAGAGTCAAGAGCTGAAGACTGTCTCCTATCACAAGCTTTATGACATTCTGAAGCAACACCAGAATGAAGTCAATGAGATAAGAACTGAAAGACTAGCACGTACTGCTAATCCACTTGCACTTGTTGCTCAACAACAACCAGTTTACCATCATCAAAACCATCCTACTCAAAACACTCAATATTCCTCCACCAGATCGCAACAGTCTACCAGAAACAGAGGAAAAGCAATTGTTACCTCTTCTGCTCCTACTTATGATCCAGAACCTGCTACGGTTACTGAAGATGAGGAAATGTCAAAGGAAAAGGAGATTGACAAACTCATGGCTTTAATTTCTCTCTCGTTCAAGAAAATTTACTTGTTTATGTTTTGCCTAAGTAGTGATAACCCACCATGCCCCACTATCTAGAACCGTTAGTTACCTTGTGTAGGCGCGAGTTTATAAATAGATCTATTTGGGATTGATATCCCCGTTCGGGTAAGTAGCGCTTACTAGTTCGAGAGACGAACTAACGAACGTATACCATGTCGGAATGCGGATGTTTCAGGTTGAATATCTGCCTGGGCACTTAATATCTTACTATGTCTGAAATGGATTGGCATACAAACTGTCGTAGCCTCGGTGTCATGAGCTTAGCGCAACGTATATATACTTTTGTGATTGTTGTATGTGTTACAATGATCATGCGTTTTAAATTATTATGTTCCATACTTATGATATAACTAAACCTGCGAATTCATAAATTATTTGTTGATAGTTTTAAGCATGTTTTCAGGTGCTTGATTTTGGGCTATTACTTGATTTGATGTGTGGTATCTTCCTGTTGTCTGACTACACTTTATAGACTTAATTTTCTTTATATGATACTCATTGTCGTTTCAAAGAAAAAAGAAATAAAAACAAAAAAAAAAAAAAAAAAAAAAAAAAAAAACATTTTTTATTCTACCTCTACAATTTACATATGCTTTCGTAAATCTTTTTATTATGCTATTGTAACACCCTAAAATTTACAACGCAGCGGAATATCACTTTGAGGTGCTACTTCATAATACATGCACACGATCACATTTATGACTTCAAAATAGACGTTATAAAACGAAAATCACATTCGATATATTTAAAAAAAAAGATCAGTTAACAAAGGTCCCAGACTAATTTATGAAAATATATATTTTCTAATGAGTCCATAACACGACTCCATTTTCTAAAAAATCACATTATCGAATGTATAAAATTCACCGATTTCCAATCCTGATACCAGCGTTCCGTCTCATCCAGCCATCACAAGCTCCTAACCTGAGGATACATGCTTAGAAACTCAACCAATGGTTTGAGTGAATACATGGAGTTTTCAAGTAACAAATAGACATAAATTATTGGTTCACAAAGCATTTTTACGACTAAGAACGCAGTTTGGTATCCACAAAAACACAATGACTTTGCTAGCTAGGCAAGCCACACCACATTTCCAACTTTTATGAGCCCGTGTACCGAACCTTAACACATTATCATTATAGATAAATAAGTGACCGGGTAGTATGCCACCACCCCTAAACTCAATACAGAATGTCCGTTACAAGGTGTTCACCGTCGGATTCAGACCCCAGACAGGGTTGTCAAACCCAATAGATTTATTTAATGCATTCAGCGTTTACCTCCTCGGTAATTAACGGTCACACAGCAAAAGACATATACTCATGGCAATGAAGTTATGTTATCATATCAAAAACACTAGCGTTCCATTTCCGCAAACAAACAACAACAAACACGTATAAAACTGCTTATGTTTAATTTATAAAACAAGCAACAACAAGTGCGTATAAAAACAACTTGTGTTCACTTTTCAAAACATGCATGTATCCCCCTCGCGGGTTTATAAAACATTCAAAAATAGTTCAAAAGCGAGGCTATGAACTCACCTTAGCAAAAGTGTCCAAGTATCAACTCTGTCAATGAGCGAACAACTTCACGTCTTTGACCGCACCTATATATTACGGTACGTGACAACGAGAAACACAAATCATAATAATAGCATAAATAATATATATAATAATATATATAAAGTATATGTATAAATTTTTTTATGTAATTTTGTGTTTTTAAAATATAATTTGGTTTTTTTTATTTGTTTTTTTATATTTTTTTTTTTTATTTTTTGTTATTAATTTTTTATTAATTTTTTTAATTTTTATTGTAGGATGATATATATAAATAAACATCTGAATATATATATAAATATACAAAGTATATATCTATATATCTCTATATAAAGATCAATAAACATATGTCTAATATATAAAATCATACATAGTTATATGAAAAACAATCTATAAATATAAATGTAAAATATAAAAAAAATATATAAAATAGTATATATATATATATTAAACTAAAGAGTCAGGATCAATGCGAAGCAAACTAATAATGAGAATGATAAGAAGAAAACCACAACCACACTTTCCAGAATGCACCTATAAAAATGCATGCATCTCCCCTTTAAAATTCTCCTTTCCTATTAAAATGTGTGGTCTAGAAAATCCTTCTCATTCTTCTCATTATATTTTTTTCTTCTCACTTGATCCTTCCCTATATAAATATATAATATATATATATATATATAATATAATATATATATATATATATATATATACATAGATTTAACTATCACTTATATAATTATATGCCATGAATCTCCAAGTGCGACGTAAAATATTCATTTTGACGCACCCACAAAGGTACAACATTTTTAAATGCGTTACGCTTCATTTACCACAAAGTTTCTATTTAGAAAAGTTGCCGAGAATTAAGCTACTAAATAATCGAAATAATATTTCGTTACTAGTTTTACTAGATTAAATCAATCTTTGTTATAAAAAGACCATACTCAAAAGTTTACACATTTTTGACTTTTTATTATATATATTTTTCCTTGAAGCTGACACGTCCAAAACGACCCGCTAAACCACATTTTCACGACTCGGACTATAAAGCAATTTGATGTAAAACGACATTTCGGACAACTTTTTAATTTTACCCGAGACCTGAAACTCCAAGTAAAATGACAAAAATGCCCCTGCAGTTTCTGCGCAGTTTTTAATATATATACTTTATTTTCTTACACTCGGCTTGGTCTAACTTCTTCGTTTCAAATCGTTAAATTCTGAAATTTACATGTCAAAACAAAACGGCGTTCCGGACAACTTTCGTGTTTCGCCGGAAGGCTAAAACGGACTCGAAAGAGCTCAAAACGCTCGTTTTATTTTCTGCACAGCTTGTATAAAAAGAAAATAGCTGATTGCATTTTTGTAAAATTTTCAAACTTCGATCGGCTCTAAAATCTTCGTTATTAGGAGTTACAGAACGATCCACCTACCGAAACGTTTGTAAAAATACCCTCTATCATATTTTCTAAACCAAAATTAGATTTTGTAATTTCTCGACCCTCGAAATCCGAACCAAACTTTCTGCTCGAAATTGGCGGTGTCCTCACAGAACCGGAGGTTAATGCAACCGAACTCTGACGAATGACAAAGCCATATTCGTCACCAAGCTTTATTGTTAACTGTTGTATTTCAGGATTACATAAAGATGGAGATGCAGATGCCTCGTTCCAGTAACGTCAATTCACAACTCCATGCTCACACTTAATGTTTCTAATCAAAGATACAACACAGCTTCCGCAACTCTGATAAGTAATATCATGATCCAGAAGAGTGTGAGTATGCGGGTCCGAAAGTCACAACATCACATGAAGGCAATATTCCACAACAAGGATGATTAAGATATTTAAAGTGGATGGTGATCTCAAATAAAGCTCAAAGATCACTCAAGTCCAAGGAACAAAGCTCAACGATCACTACTTGATGTACAACGACAAATGTTGAGGAATCAAAAGACTACAAGCCAAAATCAAAGATTAATTCAAATATAATGCTAGGATTCAATTTGTATTTTCTGGGGTGACCTCCCTTACGGGGAGATTGTTAGGATTATGAAAATCCATGTAAAAGACTCGGTCACCCCGTGTTATATCTAGTATAGGTTAGCTCGTAGTCTTAGTTTTAATCTTTTAGTTACCGTACGACTTATGGTGTTGGGCTGGGTCTTTACCCACTTGTTAGCCCACTTCATGGCCCATTTAGGGGCACCAAAACACATGTATAAATACCCCTTTCCAGCCATGGGAAGGGGTTGGTTGTTCATTTGATAATACACATACTTAAAGGTGTTTTCTCTCACTAGACTAGTCACTTTCTCTCTCTAGAAATTTGGCCAACCCATCATATCTAAGCTTGTATTGTGATATCCAATATAGTAAAATTGGTATCAGAGCCCATGGGATGATTAGATAGATTGTGTGTGCGTTTTCTTGGTTAGTTTAGATCAAAAAGTTTGGTTTTTGAAGGTTTATGGTCTTTTTCTTGACACTCATTGATTCTCACGTTTGTGATGTTAAAGTTAGTGTTTTTATAGTCGTTATAACCTTCTAGGATCAAGTTGTACAAAAGAGACCAAGCAAAAACGTTCAAAAGGGTGATTTTTAGGTGTTTTTAGGTGAAAAAGTTCATATTTTTCTTCACTACGTTTTGCCTCTCTGAGACATTCTTCATTGCGTTTGCCTCAAATAGTACTGCGTTTTGTCAAAGAAAGTACACTGCGTTTTGTCGTATTTGGGGTTGCGTTTTGGTCATTGCGTTTTGGTTATTGAAGGTTGCGTTTTGTCTACTTGAAGACCTCACTGCGTTTTGCTTGAAGATCTCATTGCGTTTTGCTTGAAGACCTCATTGCGTTTTGTTTCAAGCTATCACTGCGTTTTGCTTCAATATCATTGCGTTTTGCTCAAGACCTCCATTGTGTTTTGCTTGATAACCATATTGCGTTTTGATAAAAAGTTACTCTGGAGATGACAATGAACTTCAGTTTTTCTAATACTTTGTTGAGTCCTCAAGAGACTCGCTGCACAATCCTTTTCTTCTCTATCTCAACGGTAGCCCTGGCACTTCCGAACTATATCCTTTCCTCTATCAAATCGGTAAACTTTTTTCGACTTGTAAGCTTTAGATGTACTGATACTAATTAACCAAGCATACAAATTTTGGGTTTGTATAATCATTTTACGCTGAATTAATGAATGCCCTATTAGTACGGATACTATTTCACTCAAGTTTTGTTTTTTACT
>BQNB010046900.1:3068-41489 GCA_026074375.1 Tanacetum coccineum | reverse complement strand
CAGGTACAAAAGCATGTGATGATGCATGTAAAGCTAGAATGGAGACAGTACCTAGCAAAGATTACATTCTGCTACCATTATGGATTGCTGATCTACCATTCTCTCAAAGTTCAAAGAGTTCTCCTGATGCTGGATTCAAACCTTCAAGTGATGATGAGAAGAAGGTTGATGAAGATCCAATAAAAGATAGTAAAGTATTGATCAAAAGACGGATGATAATGTTAACAACACTAACAATGTTAATGTTGCTAGCATAAATGAAGTTAATGTTGTTGGTGGAAAAACAAGCATTGAACTTCCAGATGATCCAAATATGCCTGCTTTGGAAGATATTGTCTATTTAGACGATGATGAAGATGTTGGTACAGAGGCTGACATGAAGATATTATATATTCCAACTACAAGAGTACACAAAGATCATCCAGTTGAACAAATTATTGGAGACTTGAATTCAGCACCTCAAACAAGAAGAATGACAAAGAATTTGGAAGAACATAGTTTGTTTAGTTCAGTTCAGCAAAGAACAAACCATAAAGACTTTCAAAATTGCTTGTTTGCCTGCTTCTTATCACAAGTAGAACCCAAGAAGGTAATCCAAGCATTGCAGGATCCAAGCTGGATAGAAGCTATGCAAGACGAGCTTCTACAATTTAAATTATAAAAGGTTTGGACCTTGGTGGATTTACCTAATGGCAAAAGGCCCATAGGTACTAAATAGGTCTTCAGGAATAAAAAGGATGAAAGAGGAATTGTGATTAAAAATAAAGCAAGATTGGTTGCTCAAGGGTACACACAAGAAGAAGGGATTGACTATGATGAAGTCTTTACCCCTGTTGTAAGAATTGAAGCAATTAGGCTATTTTTATCCTATGCCTCATTTAAAGACTTTGTGGTGTACCAGATGGATGTCAAGAGTGCTTTTATTTATGGTAAGATTGAAGAGGAAGTCTATGTTTGTCAACCACCAGGATTTGAAGATCCAGACATTCTTGATAAAGTATATAAGGTTGAAAAAGCACTGTATAGACTACATCAAGCTCCTAAAGCCTGGTATGAAACCTTGTCAACATATCTGTTGAACAATGGGTTTCAAAGAGGGAAAATTGACAAGACCTTTTTCATCAGAAGGGACAAAGGTGATATTTTGTTAGTTCAAGTGTATGTAGATGATATCATTTTTGGCTCTACAAAGAAGTCATTATGCACTGAGTTTAAGAAGATGATGCATAAGAAGTTTTAGATGAGTTCTATGGGTGAACTCACATTCTTCTTAGGACTGCAAGTAAAGCAGAAGGAGGATGGGATTTTTATCAGTCAAGACAAGTATGTGACTGAGATTTTGAAGAAATTTGGTTTTACTGATGTCAAGACAGCAAGCACACCTATGGAAACTCAAAAGCTTTTGCTCAAGGATGAAGATGGTGAAGAAGTGGATGTTCATTTATATAGATCAATGATTGGTTCATTGATGTATCTTACTTCTTCAAGACCTGATATTATGTTTGCAGTGTGTGCCTGTGCAAGATACCAAGTCAACCCAAAGGTTTCACATCTTCATGTTGTAAAAAGGATCTTTAGGTACTTAAAAGGTCAACCAAAATTGGACTTTGGTATCCAAAAGATTCTCCTTAATTTGGTAGCATACACTGATAGTGATTATAACACCCCGTGTTTTAGGGTCATTGACGTCGTTAATAAATCCGCTATGTATTCTTAGTATTGTACGCATTTGCTTTTAATCGTAATCGTCAAGTTAAATCGTGTACGTTAAAAATTAGCGTTCAATGTAAACGGGCATCAAACAATTAAACGTTTGCATCAATCAAGTATTAAATAATTATTTTGAGAATAATTATGGTCATTGTTCATATTATTTTTATCGGTTGCGTAAAGTGTTTACGCTTTGCGATAGATTAAGTTTAGGCATACCCGGAACCACAATATATATATATATATATATATATATATATATATATATATATATATATATATATATATATATATATTTCTACGCTTCAATTGTACCCAATACCCAAAGTTTTATTAAATTTACCCAAGTTAATATTACTTTACATTTTGCACATTAGGAAATAAACCAAGACTTATCAAGTTGCAAGTATACATTTTTCATATCAAGACTACACTTTATTTTACTTGCACTTACATAATGCAAGTAATATTTTTCCAAGATATTACTAGTAAATATCTAGCCAACATAAGTCCTTAAAACCATGGGATAATCCCTACTTTATGAAGACATATAGACATAAGTATTAATGGCTAGGTAATGTACAAGTTTTAGAGTTAGTAAGCATAGTGTTGTTGACCACCTTTTTCCCCATTTCATGCACATAATGTCGCCCCCCTCCCCTTAGACCATTTGACCCTTTGGTCTTGGTTAGTTACTAGTCTTTTGCCATATATATACATCATACATTACAAGTATTATCTCACATAACATAAACACTCTTAAACACTTACCAAAAATCATTTTCTTTCTCCCTTTTTGGCTTGATAACCCACGGCTCCAACACCAACAATACCAAAACCATACAAACTTTTTGTACAACTCTTACACACATTCACACATCATTCCTATGATAACCTAAGATGTTTGCAAGGATTGGTTAAGCATCTAAAAGGATTGAAGCAAGAAAGGAAGGATTAGTGTTTTCGAACTAATCTAGGGTTGTAAACTTGCAAGCTTTGGTTTTTAAGCTGAACAAGGGTTTAGATTTTGTTGGTCATCATCATCATTCATCATAAGGTCATCTAGAACTCTTTATGTTATTACATTTATCATTACATGCATATGTTAGTTCTTTATAGCTAAAATCACCATTTAGGACTTTTAAACATGTAAAAGGAGTTTTTACTTGTGATGATCATTTTGTACACTTTTTCTTATGTTATGTGATAGGTACTATCATGTATAAATGGATATATAAGTATGTTAACATGTTGGTTTTAAGTGGGAAAATGTTTAGGTTATAAACTTGTAATAAAAGTTACTTAAGGAAATTTAGATTTTATGTAACAAGTTTATGAACTGTTATCTTGGACTATAGACAATATCATTGGACCTAAGGCATTACTATATGTATAACATAGTATATTTTGAGTTATTAAGAAACTTGTGAAATTTACTTAGTGAAAAGTAT
The DNA here is from genome assembly GCA_026074375.1 of Tanacetum coccineum. Taxonomy (NCBI): domain Eukaryota; kingdom Viridiplantae; phylum Streptophyta; class Magnoliopsida; order Asterales; family Asteraceae; genus Tanacetum; species Tanacetum coccineum. Next base: position 38,328 of record BQNB010046900.1, on the reverse strand, counting down.
ATAAAACAAGTTAAACAAATAAGTATATATATGTACATAAGGGGGCTGTTTGGATTCGAAATCCAAACAGTGGGTTTGACATTTTAAAAAGATATTACATCTCGTGACGATTCCAAAAAGGTAAGAAACTCGAAAAACATATTAATAACGAAAAAGATACGCTAATTACGAGTTATACGTTAATTAAACGGAATTTAATAAAATAACTTTTTTAAATATTATACAAGTAAAATTATTGGTTAGTTTTACAGATCTATACATTTTTTTAGGATTCTAAAACAATACAGAAACGTATTTTTTCGATTTAAAAACGAAGATGTTATGAAGTACGCAAGTTTAAACGAATTTTATAAAATAACTTTTATAAAAATCTTATAAAACAGCAAGTTTGGTATTTTTAACAAATAATACATATTTTTAGGATTCCAAAATGATAAGAATCATAATTTTTCAATTAATAACGAACGAGTTATGAATTTCGCGAGTTTACGACAATTAATACTTTTATAAAACTATTTTTATAAAAGTTACTGTTCATGACAGAAACTTTTATTTTTGTAAACCTTATAAATTGATAGAATTTTCAATAACAAGAACGTGCTCGAAAGAATCGCTAAAAACGGAGCTATAACGAATAAAATACGACGTTTACGGGTTTTACGATAATTAAAACTATAAAAATAACTCTATAACTGGTATGAACAGTAAAAAGTACTGTTCATCAGAGGGTCAAAAATATGAAAATGTCAAATTATGATAACTCGTCCTAATACGAAAGCGTGGGCATAAGAAACGTCAAAATCGGGCTTAAAACGCAAAAGTTATGCTATATTTACTACAACGATAATTATAAACGTTTTAACTAATTAAACGTAATTTTACCAAAACCATTAGTTGGTGATTGAGCTATATAGAATTATATGTGGTTATCAAAGTACTATATTACTAGGGAGTTTCATAATGAGACCTCTTCGGGGTGGCGTATCGACGAGTTGCTGGATTTACGATTTAAAGTGTCCTAGCTCCTCATACGTTCACTACATGACCTCTTAATTATGATAGCCCGAACGATAGTATGATGTAACTAACATAGACCTGTATATGATGTTAGTTAATCGAAGTACATGGTACTTATACGACCTTAAATTAAATAGGTTGCATCTGACGATTTGCGTGACGCATTATCTGTGATATTTGGATTATCAGAACTCAAGGTGAGTTCATAGCCCCACATTTTTACGATTTCAATGATTTATAACTATGGGGTGGAAACATGCTTTGTTTTATAAATTGGACGCAAGTGGATATTTTATATTGATTACATGTTTGCCTAAGTAGCGATAACCCAAGTTGAGCCCATTATCATGAACTGTCAATTGCATAGATGTAGTTGTTAATTACATTATGTGAGCGCGAATGTTATGAATAGATCTATTTGGGGAAACGACCTCCCCGTTCGGGTGACTAGCTATCACCGGGAACGAACGTATAGCATGTCGAATTTGGGGATGTTTGTTCAAAGGATAAAGGTAAAGCAAAGATGATAGAACCTGAGAAGCCTTTGAAGAAGAAAGATCAGATTAAGTTTGATAAAGAAGAAGCATTAAGGCTACAAGCAAAGTTTGATGAAGAAGATAGGCTTACAAGGGAAAAAGCTCAAAAAGTTGAAGAAGCTAACATAGCTTGGGATGATATTCAAGCTAAAGTTGAAGCTGATTATCAGTTGGCTCAAAGACTGCAAGCTCAAAAGCATAAAGAGTTGTCTGATGCATAAAAAGCTACATTATTTGTACAACTCTTAGAGAAAAGAAGAAAACACTTTGCAGCAAAAAGAGCAAAAAAGAAAAGGAACAGACCACCAATAAAAGCTCAGCAAAGGAGTTTCATGTGTACTTACCTAAAAAACATGGAAGGATGGAAGCCCAAAGACTTAGAGATTAATTCCTTTGCAAATATTCAAGACTTATTTGACAAAGCTATGAAAAGGGTAAACATATTTGTAGATATGGATACAAAATTGGTGAAAGAGAGTTCTAAGAAATCTAAAGCAGAGATAGCATAAGAAAGCAGTTCAAAGAGAGCGGAGAAGTCTGTGAACAAGGAAAGTCTAAGAAGCAAAAGGTGGATGATGATAAAGAAACTAAAGAGCTTAAGCAATGTATGGAAATCATTTCAGATGATGGAGATGATGTAACTATTGAAGCTACACCTTTAGCTACCAAATCTCCAACCATTGTTGACTACAAGATCTACAAAGAATGGAAGAAAAGCTATTTCTAAATTATTAGAGCATATGGTAATTCTTAGATGTATTTAACTTTTGGAAAGATGCTTAAAAACTTTAATAGATAAGATTTGGAAGTTCTTTGGAGTATAGTCAAAGCAAGATTTAAGAAGATAGAGCCAGTGAATTACATGGATAATTTCTTACATCTTAATTTGAAGACCACGTTTGAACATCCTCTTGAAGATAATGTATGGAAGAATCAACAAGGATTAGTTAAAGTGCTGAACTAGAAGCTTTTTGATTCTTGTGGAGCTCATTGTGTGACAATGCAGAACATACGTTATTATCTGTTAGTTGAGAAGATGTATCCACTTACAAAGCACACACTAATCAGATGTTCAATGATGTGAGCTCAGTGATTTTCGATTGTGAAATGGCACTTTGAGTTCTTAGGTGGTCAAGAAACAACTTAAGGATGGTATGTACTAATGAGGGTTTGGAGCATCCTCCTGGTGATTGAGGGAAGCTTTATCATGAAGCAATTGTGATTTTGAACGATAAATATCAAGTTTCGGGGAGGAATTGTTGGGATTAACAAGCTTTTGACGTTACTGCAGTTAGGTTTGTGCTACTACTGCTCATGCATCATTCGTGTTGTTAGTAATCTTGATGAAAAATATGCTAAGTACTTAGTACTGCTAGTTACTACTGCTGTGTACGTTTGCTCCTGCTAGGTTATATTACTACTGTAGTACATATGCTAGTAATGTTAGCTACTGCTAGAGTAAGTTAGTACTGCTAGTGTAAACTTAGTATATGGTGAAGATTGAAGAAAACTTTTTAAGTGGTTATGCTCTTGTATCCAGTTAGTGCTGCTGGTACAAAAGTTACTACTGTTGGTGTTGAAAGTTAATGCTGCTGGTACAAAAATTACAACTGCTGAAAGATTACAACTGCTGAAAAGATAAAGACTGCTCAGAGAAAAGACAAAGATTGCTTATGTGATATGTATGAGATATTTTTGTAAAAGATACGTATAAGTTATTTTTTAGAAGATCATGATAACTTAGGAAAATATTGTAATCCCATTAGGACTCCTTGGTGTATAAAAGGAGGTCCGAGGGTATAGAATTCTATGTATAAAAAATGAATCATTCATATAGTTATTATAGCTTCAAGGTTTTGTAACCCTAATACTAGTTAGAGTATTCATATTAATATATTGAAGCTTTTGTTTGTTAATCTGTGTGTTCATTAGAATTATTGTTTCATTGAAAAATTCTTCTTATATTAAAGATTAGATTCCGTATAATCTTTAGTATTATCAAACAGAGTTTCTATCATAGTTGTGTAGGATTTATCTTGCATAACTAAACCTTACACAAGCTAAGTAATTCAAGATCTATTGAAGTGGGATCAACAATGTTGAATGAACAATCGTTACCACAAAAGTTTTGGGGTAACGCCATAGATACTTCAACATACATCCTCAACCGAATCTTAATTAGAGCCATCTTAGGTAAAATACCTTATGAACTCTTGAGAGGTAGGAAACCTACTCTTGATTACTTTAGAGTGTTTGGAAGCAAATTCTTCATTTTAAACACCAAAGACTACCTTGCTAAGTTTGACCCAAAGTCTATATACGGGGTCCTGTTAGTTACTCCCAAAATAGTAAAGCCTACATCATCCTAAACAAACATACTATGAGAATTAACGAATCACTCAACGTGACATTCGATGAAACTCCTCCACCCTTTAAGACATCACCATTGGTGGATGATGAATTAGATGAGGAAGAAGCAATTAAGGTTACCAAAAAGAAGAACCTAGAAAATGACATTAGGGATAAAACTTTAGAAATTGACGAGATAGTCAATATTAAGGAATCTAGGAACCATCCTTTAGAAAATGTCATAGGAAACCTTAACCAAATAACCCTTAGGTCTCAAACCCAAAACCAAAGTAACTTCTTTTATTTTATATCTACTATAGAACCTAAGAATGTGAATGAAGCCTTAAAAAATGAAAGTTGGATAATCGCTATGCAAGAAAACATGAGTATAAAATGGGAAGGGTAAATAAAACACTTTTTACTAGGAAGAAAAGTTCAAATCTCATCATCGTTCAAATATATGTCGACGACATTCTATTCGGTTCGACTTGTCAAGACATGTGTGATGACTTCTCCAAAAGCATGCATGACGAGTTCGAGATGGCATGATGGGTGACCTTACACTTCTTTCTTGGATACAAATAAAACAAATGGAAGGACGTATATTCTTTAATCATCTAAATATATTAAAGAAATGCTTAAAATTTTTGGCTTAGAAAATTCTAAACCAATGACGAAGAGTGTGAGTCGGTAGATAGTACCAAGTATCGAGGCATGATTGGTAGTTTGCTCTACCTAATGGCAAGTAGGCCAGATATCATGTTTAGTGTCTGCCTTTGTGTACGCTTCCAATAGGATCCTAAAACCTCTCATCTTGAAGCGGTTAAGGCGTATCTTCCGATAATTAAAGGCACTACGCACTTAGGGATTATGGTATCTTAAGGGGACCGGCATAGAAACCGTAGTATATGCCGACTCTGATCATGCGGGAGATTATGTGGATGAAAAAAGCACTAGCGGTATTTGTACATTCGTAGGATGTTGTCTAACATCATGGTTCTCGAAGAAACAAACGCTCTTGCTATATCCATGACCGAAGCCGAATACGTAAGCGTCGGAAAGGCATGTTAACAAGCACTATGGAGGAAACAAGCTCTTATCGACTATGACATTCGACTCGACGACGTCCCGATCATGTGCGACAATAAAGGCGCGATTGACCTTAGCAAAAACCCGATGCAACACTCGCGGACTAAACACATCGAAATTCGTCACCACTTTCTTCGAGACAATGTCCAGGAAAGAATATCTCTATCGAAAAGTTCCGTCGTCAAAAAATTCACAACATCTCACTAAACCCCTTAAACGCGAATCATTTAACTATCTTCGTCTTGGTTTAGGAATGATGGAACACATGATTCGTTGACGGTATACACTTAAAATAACTCAAATGCAAATCTCAACCAAATGCCCTTAACCAAGGGAAAAGGTCAAAAGCTACACAAAGAGATTAAATATATAAGAATCAAATCAATGATAAAAAGATTCCGGAAGAGATATTCCCGGGTCGTATGTCCCAACGAGGCTGCAATTGAAAGTAATCCTGGTTTGATGAGAAATTGAATGATGAAGAATATATGATGGAAACACTGATATAATTACAACTAAAATTAATTAAATAAAACTTAATTTAATCTACGGGAAAACAAGCAAAGGAAATGGGGATCTTAAAAATCTACGGGAATCAGAAATAGTTAATATGGATAGAACTTAAACTACGGGAAGCATAATTAATTATTGGGAAATCCTAAAATTAAATCTATACTAAAATACGGGGAACAGAATCAGGTATCGGGAAACCTAAATACTAAAAATTAAGAAAATAAATGCTAAATTAAATTAAAAATCAAAATTAAATCCTAATTAACTTAATTTGAAAAATAAAGAAAACTAGAACTAAAACGGAGGTCGTTTGAATGTAAAACGAAAAGAAACGGTAAAACGCACCCGGTAAAACGGGTCTAAGACTGAAATTTAAGAAAAATTAAGCCTACACTAAATTTTATATTTTTCCTAGACACTAAATGACAAAAGAAAATTTTATAAAAAAGAAAAATATTTTTTTATTAATTTTTGGATTTTTTATGAATTTTTAAAGATTAAAAACTAATTAAAACTAAGAAAATAGAAAAAGACAAAAAATAAAAGTTATAAAAATTCTGAAAAAATAAAATTAAATAAAGAAAAAGTTAACAATTCTAAAAATATAAAAATGCCCAAATTTTACTGTTTAAATAAATTAAAAGTAATTAAACTAATTAAAATTAAACCTAATTTAATTAATTAAATTAAATAAAACTAACTAAAGTTAACTATAGGGACTAACAGTGAAAAGGATATAAGGACTAACTGGGAAACAACAACTAACAAGGGGGATTAACTGTTATAACTATAAAAGAGAAAATTACACAATTGGTCCCTGAGGTGGACCCCGATTACAAAAAGGATCCAAACAGCTTATTATCAAAAAGCTATAAAAGCAAAGTTGATAAGGGGCTTAAGGGGAACAATTTTCATAATAAGCACTTAGTCTAAATCTTACTAAATAAGCCAGAAAAGTGAGCTTTTTGGGGCTGCAGAAGCTTAATAAGCTTATGAGCTTATTTTTCTTTCTTATTGGGATATAAGCTAACAAAATAAGCTACAACTATGGGAAACAGTTAATAGGGAGAGGGGAGTCCTAAATATAAGCTATGGAAATCTAATAAGCCCTAAAATAAGCTGAACTATGAATAAGCTATATTAAACAGTTTGGTAAAAAAAGGCAGAAATAGGTGACTTAAAGCCTAAGATTAAGCTACACTAAAAAGCAAACTAAAGGAAATAAGCTGGAAAACCTAAGAGTGGGACCTATAAGCTACATGAAAAAGCTAAAAATCCTAAGTGCTTAATAAATAAGCTAGAAAAAGGGGGCTAAAAATGGTGCTCAGCACCAGGGGAGATGCAACAGCAGTGAACAAGGGGCTTTTTGGGCTTATGAAATAAGCTCTTATGAGCTTTTTAGCCAAAATAAACCACAAACAGAATTAAAGGGGCCATAGTTGAGCTTATTTTCAGAATTTGAGCTAATAAGGACAACTTAAACATGCTGAATTTGGGGCTTAAAGATGGGGTTTTTCAAGAAAAGTACATACATACATACATGGTGACTTGGGCTTATGGTTATATGACAGAGCAAAGGGTTGGGTTTTTGGCTAGAAATAACAACAACAAGCACAAAAATAGTGTGCTTAAGCTGCATAAGCAGCTTGAGCACTTAAGCTCAATTTAGCTTATTCAAATTTTGACAGAGGACAAAAGGGGCACAAAAACTTATTTTTAAACTAAAAATGGTGATTTAAATGGCCTAATAAAGTCCACACACTCAGCCAAGAATGGCTGAGTGCCTTTGACCCATTGTAAACATCATATGACCCATTTTGCATGCTAAACCAAACACCCCCTTAATTTATAAAAAAGGAGTTTTAACTGATTTTTGGTAAAAGAGGGCAGAGATAATGGATTACAAGTGGATTTTAATAACTTTTAACACATATTCAAACAATTTAAACAGAATTACAAAGGCTTAACTTACACTTTAAATTTTGATAAATGTAATAACACAAAAAACTCTTATCTTTTATTAAAACTGGAAATAATACAACACAAACTTAAAATAAACTGAGTACAATACTTTTTTAAGAAAACTTAATTAAATTTTACACTAAGAAAAGTAAAAACAGGATAAAAAAAATGGTGTGTTTGTTCGGCTTGCTCTCTTGGCTCTTTTATACAAGTCTTCAAAGACTTCTAGCTCTTGGGATAAGCTGGTTGTGAGAGTAGGAAGCTTCCCAAGGTAATCCTAGTCCTTTGTTTGCCTTCTCATGATCTCAACCATTGAAGGGGGTGCTCGGGTTGAGTGTTTTGTCAGGGTAGAGGGTTATAGGGGAAATGGGTTGTGGGAAAGGGTGAGGGATAGCTGTAGAGGTACTTGGGATAGTGGTATGGCGAAACCGTGGGGAAGGGTAGTATGAGGTTTTGGCGCCAAAGGTTGAGGTACGGTTATGGTTGCACTGGTTTAAAAGGGATCTTTGGAAAAGATGCAACAATGGTCCCTCAACTCTCTCTCTCTTTTCATTTCATATTAAGCCGAATTTTTAGTTATAACAAAGTTTGGGAAATAACACAAATGGCCCTTGTCGTTTTAATAACTAAAAGAAAAAGAGGAGTTTTAGGAAATTGCAAATTTGGTCCCTGCTGTTTATAACTAAAAGGGAAAGGGAAGGTTAGGGTAAATTGCAAAACCAGCCCTTGTGTTTGTTTAAACCATTTTTCTTTTATAAAACAACTTTCAAAATTGGCAATTTTAGCCCCTAAAGTTTTATAAAAAAGGATTTTGGGCTTTTGTTGGGCTTGGGCTTGTATTGGGCCCAATTGAGTGTGTCTGGGCCCAATAAGGTTTAGGCTTATGTTATTGGGCTTTTTAAGGCCCAATAAGGTTTTGTGTGTACAATGGCTGAGATTGGCTGTAACTGGGCTAGGATTGGGCCTTCAAAGTCTTCACAGTCTTTGTCAATTGCACACAAATGGGCTGTTGTAATTGATTGAGGGCCCATTTGGTCTTCACAGTCTTCATAGTTATACTATTGGGCTTTCCCGGCCCATCAGATGGGTTAAGATTGCATTCAATAGTATTCTTCAGTTCCGGCTCCGGTTTGACTGCTGATTCTTCTGTATTGACTCTGACTTTGGTATTTTTGGACTTTGGCCTTGATTTTGCACAGTCTTTTCCATTCCATGCTCAGTTTTGGCTTGGTTTTCTGTCTTTTTGATGATATCCACTTCCTGCACAATACAAATGCAAAACAAACATATATTTGGCAGTTTTTGTCTGTTTTTGGTCATTTAAGCTCGTTTTTGAAGGTAAAAGATATGTGTAATTAAGCACTTATCATGAATCCTTATAACGAAGGAGTTACACCCTTCTAAAGTCGGACTAAAATTTGGAAAATTTATAAACATTGTGCTTGAAAATGTGAGCTGTTTGAAACTTAAAAAGAGGATTTGGGGCGTTTTCGAGTGCGAATAAGCTATAAAATCCTCAACAAATATTATAGTGTCACTTATATATTTTCTATGTGCGTCGAAAACTTTCTAAAGTATTACTAAGTAAGTGAAATGGGATCTATTAAGGTTGGTGACTTAAAAATAATAGTAAAGAATATAATGGCGAATAAAAATTAGAAACTAGACTTTTGATAGATTACTTAGCGTGTTTCATTCAACAAGAAAGCTTTTCAAGACAACAAGTCTTGATTATTCGAGTTTACCAGAATTCAATTTATTTTCTGATCATAAAGATCAGTCTAAAAAAGAAGTTACAGAAGCAATAAGGGAACAAATTATGGAAGAATACATGATGAAGACCGAGATGACTATGGATCAGAAATTGCTAGGCCTAATATTGATGATAAGGCTAACTTTGAGTTAAGGCCAATTTCTCAAAGAACTATGTGATAACACTTTTAGTGGATCGGATAATGAAGACGCAAATGAACATATTGGGAAAGTTCTTGAGATTGTCGACCTATTCCATATACATGAAGTAACTCAAGATCAAATAATACTTCGATTTTCCTTATGTCACTTATTGGAGCCGCAAATCGATGGCTTAGGAACGAACCATCTGGTTCGATTATCACTTGGGAAATCCTTAAGAATAAATTTTTGAGCAAATACTGTCCACCTGCCCGAACTGCTAAGAAGATGGAGGAGATCAATAACTTTCAACAAGAACCTGACGAAACTCTTTACCAAGCTTGGGAAAGGTTCAAGGAACTTTTTACTAAGGTTTGTCCTTAACATTTTTGACAAGAATATGCAAGACAGTGATTATTTTATAAAGGATTAGATGTACCTACTAGACAAATTCTTGATTTTAAGGGTGCCATACCATCTATGAAGGCTGCTGATGCTAAGAAAGCCATCAGAGACATGGCTGATCATTCTCAAAAATGGCACAATGAGATGTCTACTATGACTAGAAGTACTGACACTTCTGATGGATTAGCTGCTATTTAAGAACAATTAAACAACCTTGGAAGGGAGATTAAGAATGTGAATGAAAAAGTTTGTGCTGCTCAAGTAGGATGTGAATCATGCAATAGACCTCACTACACTAAGGATTGTCCACTTAAAGAAGAAGGAAAAACATTTGAAGAAGCATACTACACTCAATTTAGAGTATCATTCCCTCAAGGAGGAAGATATAGAGCAGCTGCTCCGGGATTCTACCAACGAGAAAATGGAAATCCTTCGTATCAAGAGCGAAGACAAACGATGGAAGAATCGTTGAGCAAGTTTATGGCTGAATCTGCTAAAAGACATGATGACAACTCTAACTTGATCAAGGAAATTCAAGCTACAACAGATGCTGCTATTAGCAATTAAGGAGCCTCAATCAAAGCTTTGGAAATTCAAATCGGGCAAATGAGTAAGGTACTTCAAGAAAGGGGATCTAAAATTCTTCCTAGCTAGACCGAAATAAACCCGAGAGATCATGTCAAGTCAATTTCGACTACTGTTGAAATTGAAACGCCCTCAATACGTTGTATCGAGCCACCAAAACAGAATGCAGTTTTTCAAGCCAAGTTAATCGATAAATCCTTTTCCAAATCAATTGATTAATGATAGTTATGAAGAAAAGGAGGTATAAAAGAGTTTACTTATGGATAAGCAGAGAATGGGATATCAAATAGAAACATCAATATAAACGTGCAAGAGCGGCTATTTTTGATGTTCTTCTACTTTCCCAAAGGAAAAAAGACCTTAGGGAGTTTTATTTACCTTGTTAATATTTAATAATATTTGTTTTGAAAAAGCCTTAGCTGACTTAGGAGCTATCGTAAGGCGTTTATGCCTTACTCTACCTTTGCCAATCTAGGATTTGGTGAATGGACTCCTACTAAGTTAATAATTGAATTGGCAGATAAAATAATAAAACGTCCCAAGGGTATAGCAGAAAAATGTACTAGTAGGTATTGATAAGTTTGTCTTTCCTGTAGACTTTGTTGTTTTAGATATGCCCGAGGATATCAAAGTCCCTTTGATCCTAGAAAGACCATTCTTTTCTACTGCTCACGCTAAGATCGATGTGTTTTAAAAAAATTACTTTAATGTAGGGGATTGAAAGATTTTGTTTAGTGATACAACCTACTATAAAATTATAATTAAGAGAGTTTATGCGTTAGGACTAAGGGAACGAACGAAACTTAATTTAGAAGCTAGGCTAATGGGAGAAGCTTTAATTTTGAACAGATCTCTTGAACCGACTTATGGAGACCATATTGAACTAAATGATCTAAATGAACCATTAGAGCTTAGGAGAAATCAAGTAGAATACTTAGGTCAAATGGTGAAGTAATTGATAAATCTATGATTATGTAACTAGGACTAGGTATGATGTATGAGAGATTAGGGAATTGTATAAATATCTCCTAGTTTTTGTGATGTTGGTTAGAAGTCCATATGGATTATGCTTATAACTTGCAGTTTTCATGCATGATAGGTTTTGAACATGTCAATGCCAACTTTTTTCCAATTTTATCAATCAATATTATGTCTGAAAGATTCTATAATTCTATAATGAAAGATAAAATTGAATATAGGGGAAAAATATTGTGGAAGCCTTTATGAACATGCCTATTTTTTGTCGAAAACTTTTCTGTTGTGACCGATTTTGCATTTGTTGAAAATATGGATGCTTACCGAGATCAAGACATGGGAGAAGTAATTGTGGGAAAATCATTTTGTCGAGTTTGTGTCAAGGCAAAGCGGTTTGATGGGATGATTACCATTTACAATGGTAAAGATAGTGTGACTAATCAAATGGCGTGATCACATCCAAGGTTTAAACACCTAACTAATGCACAATGTAACAAAATGCAACCATTGCTGAAGATAAGTGCATGTGGCCAACTGAGTGAAATTTCGCACCCGTATCAAAAGCTTAAAAGTTTCTACAAAGGAGTCTTGAACTTGGGACCCAATTTCATAAGGGATGCGAAGATGGAAGAATGGCTCACATGTGGACACATGAGCTTGTGATCGAGATGGAGTAAAGAGCTAAAGACAAGTCTAACTTAAAGACTTTTCTGTAAACAAAAGTGCTTACCGGGAGACAACCCGGAATGTATTTTACTTTCTTATCGAGTTTGTCTTCCTAGAATGTCGATACGGTGTATCCAACCTCAATGGATATGGCATATTAACTTTCTGGATGTTATCCAGTCTTTACTTTTCTGCATTTAAAACTTTATCGTTAATTCAGTCTATACGGCATATTCATTCAATGAATACAACGTATTAGACGACTGACCCGTACTTTAGATACTTTTTACAGGTCTTAATATGGCGTATCCTGGTTTATGGATACGGTGTATCGACTTCTCGTACAATTTTAGGTTTTTATTTTGTTTTCTAACCAACCGAATACACAGAGATAGAATTTGCATTTGTTTTCTTTTGCTTAATACAAGACCTTCTAAAGATGAATTTGGTGGACTTCTTATTTTTCTGGAATTCATGTGTGTTGTAGTCATGCTGGTATCCAGACGCATTTACAACACACAATCTTGCTCATAAACGCAACATGGAGGATCATACCGAGCAAATCCCAAAGGAGTTTCTCTTTCTAATTCTTTTAATTTCCTGTTTTTAATGTTACATTTATATAACGAGGTCGTTGTATATCTCAAGTGGGGGAGGAGTGTTAGAACGCTTACTTGTCCACACATAACCCTTGTTAGATATTGTAAGAATTTAGCCTTATTCGTTTCCTAATGTTTACCCAAATTCCACAAAAATATGAGTGTGCCGGTGATGTTGTAAACTTTAGAACTTGGATTGGTATATCTATTCGAGAATACAATAATAAGCACTATAGTGACATTTTTAAACTGGTAAATTTCTAAGATTACACTGACTCGCGCGTTCTTTACTCCTTTTTATATATAGATAAATATAAATATATAACAAGGATCAAAATCCACAAAATCAATGAAACCGGAAGTAGTATAGAGTATTTCCGGGTCGTTATGTCCCAACGAGGCTTGAATGGAAAAATCGTCGAATGACGAATGATAATTGATGTTTGAATATGACAAGGATATGATTGGGCACTAAACCTAATAAGCAAATGCACGAAAAGATAAGCAAGGAAAATAAGCTAGAGCAGGCATAAAGGCTAGGAATGGTAAAAACACTAAAAACTTTTATACTAAGACACAAATAAGCTCAAATAAGCTTAAGACAAATCAAATAAGCTAGACTAACTCTAAATAAGCAAATTCAGCAAGCAATTAAACTAAGTTAAGCAGGAGAAACTCAGCAGTACTAACAGTATTAACTATCAGTACTAACTTGGAGTTAGTACTGCTAGCTTTGAGTTAGTACTGCTAGCTTTAACAAAACACAATGAAACAAGAAATAAGCAAATAGGTTAAAACAGATTTTTAACTACCCCTAATAAGCACTCAGGCATAAGAATAAGCAACTAGAATAAACTAAAATGGCAAATAAGCTAAAAAGCTACAAACTGATAAACTATTAAAATTGCTTTGAAAAGGCGAATAAGCTTAAATAAGCTCTACTAAAGACAGTAAACGAAAATGGGCTTAATCTACTCTAAAAAGCTAAGGAAATCTTAAATAAGCAGAAATAATAAGCTAATAAGCAATAATGAACCAACAGTACTAACAGTTTTAACTACCAGTACTAACTTAGAGTTAGTACTGCTAGCTTTGAGTTAGTACTGCTAGTTGAAAATCCCAAAAGAGAACTAGCAGTACTAACTATGGGTTAGTACTGCTAGTTGAAAATACCCCTTAAAGTTTTCAAAAATCATTTTTTTCTTCTTAATTCAAGCTGATTTGATCCTAATTTGTTAAAAACAGATTATCAAATAACAAAATAAGACACTTATAAGCAGACTTCAATCAAGAATAAGCACTTAAATAAGCTAAATCAATCTAACAGTATTAACTAAACATACTACCAGTACTAACTAAGAAAGTGACACAAACTATTTTTAAACTAACAACTAAGCAAGATAAGCACTAAACATCATGATAAAGCATAAATAAGCAAATATAAGTAACAAATAAGCACTAATAAGCAGTTCTACAGTAAATAAGCAAAATAAGAAAAATAAAAACTTACAACTCCCTTGCTCAAAACAGGGTTAAACAAAGAGTCTACAAGCTCTAGCTTGTATAAAACAAGCTAGTGAGAGTCCATAAGCCCATCCAGAACTGGCTTATCATCCATAAGCTGTGGTATATTTGAGGTGAGATTTTTTTTACTTTTTCTTAACTATTTAGCCTTTTTAGTTTACTTAATGAAAACAGCTTATAAATAAGCTTGAGTGAGAGCTTCTTAACACATTTTAAAACACAAATCAAACACTTAAGTAGTTGAATTTTAAAAACTTGACTTTTTAACTCATAAACTTCAAACTTTCATTAATTCGTAAAAAGAGTACAAGGCAGTAAAATAAACTGAATAAAATGCTAAAATGACTTAAATAAAAATTACAATAAAACTAAGATAAGCTAAGATGCCTCCAAGGCTTACAAAAGGCTCTATTTATAGCCGAAGCTTTCATTCTTGGGTCTTCCAACTGTGCTTCTTTTGTGAGAGCTTCACTAGGTGTTTTTGTTGTGTGAGGGACTTGATAAGAGTAATCTCAGCCATTCAATCTTCTTGTGCTTCTTTTTGAGTCAATCATAGCCATCGAAATTACTTGGAAATGGGTGAGGGATTGCCAACATGGCAATTATAAAGCTGGGGGGAGATAGTGGAGGAGGGGGAAATGTCTTACCCAAGGGGTTGTAGAGGTTGCAGGGTAAAAGGGTGGGACGACACCCGTGAGTTGTATCTGGGTTTTGTTAGGCGGGAAAAATGGTTTTGGGTAAGTTGGCAGCTTTGGTCCCTCATCTCATATAACTTTATTGCAAATTTCGATTTCAGCCCTTGTCTTGTTATTCTTGTAATACATCTTGAGGTTTGGCAATTTTAGTCCCTCAAGTTGTATTTTCTTCACTTGGTTGACTTTTGACTTTGCTAGGTTGACTTTCTGACTTTGGCTTCGATTTGACTTTGTCTTTTCCATCCCGTGCTTGGTTTGGTCGTTTTTGGCTTTCCTTTTTGTCCTTTTCTTGAATATCCGTTCCTGCACAATTCAAATGCAAAACATACAAATACAATGTATTTTTGGTACGTTTTTAGTCATTTAAGTCCGTTTTTAATGGAAAATGGTATGCGTAATTAAGCACATACCATTTACATACCAAGAACGCCTATCAGAAAACCTGATCTTTTTGATGTGTATCTCCAAAAGGTGTCTGATAGCCGTAAACGTAACAGGTTAAGTAGACTTATAAGTACGCCGATTAGTAACGTTCCTAGGAGCAAGATAAGTAGTGTCAAGGATTGTATTATTAAGGAGTTAAACTCTCGTATTTTCAAACTTGAGGCTATTATACAGGGTTTTTCTTCATGTTTGTAAATTATATACTTATAAAATCAACATATAATATAAAAATTTAGTGACAACTAAATAAACGTTTTAGGTTCTTGGTCGAGAAAGAAACAATGATTTCGTTCAAAAATTGGAGTTTAGTGATGAGTATTTGGGTCTTAGCATTAAATTTTACGCAGAAATAAATCATGCATTCCTTCAATTGGTTGAGTCTTCCTTTATTACCAGTGTAGGGACACAATCAGATGATGATACCGAAGAAGAGTGTCATGAGGTATATGACACTGGTTTTATTTTTAAAAGCTACGTATGTTTTTGTTCCGCCCTAGATGATTTTGACAATATGTTGAACATACAAAGGATTTCCTACTTGAAGAGAAATTTATGAGGCATTTATTAGAGGAAGAAAGGTTGTTGCTAGAAGAGGAGAGATTGTTTGAAGTAGAGAAAAGGGTTAGACTAGAAGATCAAAAAAGGTTGAATCTAGAACAAGAGTGCGAACTTCAAGTTAAGAAAAGGTGGGACGAGGATTATAGGAAAAGGTCATACGCGATTATGAACTCTGATCATATGAAACAAGCAATGGCTCGCTGCGCTCCTAAGAACAGAAGTGGATCTGTAGGTGTTAGAAACGATAGTTAGGTTCAAGTTTGTAGGAAGTTTGATAAGAAAAATGAATGTTTTGGAGTAGTTGATCGAGATATGACCGAATTCTTTAAGACCGTTAAACCTTGGGTTGAGGTAAGAATTATTATATTTATCCATAATGACTTCATCATATTTGAGATTTACATATGTTCTTGATATAGTTAAACTTTATTTGTAGGATCTTTCGCGAATTAACAGCGCGATCGACCATATTTGGATCAGCGAAGATCTGGACCTATATCTTAGTAAATCCGGCCGACTTCAATGTAAGTTTCCGTGGACGGTAGAGGTCTGTGTGGAGCGAACATTTTGGGAGTCATTAGTATGTTTAGACCCTACTAAGCAGGGATGGCTCTTAGATGAAGTAAGTGAACTCTAAACGATCAATTTTACAATGTTTTTATCTAAACCATTGACTGATTATATTGTATCTTATTCTGTTTCCATTAAAAGCACATTGATTTGTAGGTGAACTACATGTGGCGTGTGCGACCACATAATGCTAGTTGGGCCATGATTAGTAGTTACTTTGTTCAACTACCGCTTCAAACACTTTGGTATGTTAATAGAGAGATGTATCCCATAGCATGGACTGAAGCTGATAAGGTAGTTCGTTGTATACAATTTACGTTAATATGTTATTTTAATACCTTAAAACCAACACTATTAATTATAAAACAATGCAGGTTTTTATTCCTATAAATGAAACTGGACAACATTGGTTTTTGGCTGAATTTGATATCAAGTCCAGTGTGGTTACATTCTATGATAGTGGTAGCCTTTATGATTTGAAATTAAAAGATTGGTACATCGGGACAAGGGAATGCTTAAAGGTAAGTAGTTTGTGTTATTAATTTTTGTAATCAAATAAAATATAGGAAACTTTGTTTAGTATCGTTTGACAACATAAATGTTTATGCATATGTTTAGGTTTGACTGCTAGAAGTATTAGAGCTACTAAATGTTTATGATAAGAAAGGAACTGAAAAAAGTACTTACCATATTACATTTAGGATTGCTAAGAACGTGCCAAATCAGGGGGTGTCTTTGGTGACTGTGGGATCTGGTATGTATTTCTTTGTATCGTCTGGCAAATGGCCTTTCATTGGATGTTGATGATCCTGTCCAGATTGCCCTTGCTTATAGGGAATGTTTGGCATAATTTTACTTTAGTAACAAGGTTGTTTAGGTTTACAACATTAAAATCTATTTTGATGTTTATTATTCAGACAAGTAGTAGTTAATTTAGTAAGTTTGTATTTTATGTGACACATTATTTGGCTTCCCTAATATTTTAATTATAGTGCAATATTAAACATCGTTCATTGTTATATCCATTAATCTAGACTGGTTACATAACCTTCTTTGAAAATAACAAAACGAAAATCAATTACATGGTAATTACATATCATGTGAGTGATACTGTGACCAATTCATTGTTTGACTAGCACTGACTTGCGATGGCAAGGCTGAATAACAAGCGTCTCGATTGTGTCCCATTGTATCACACCTAGAACAACGGATTATTATCGGATCCACACCTTGGGACTTTATTCTGTCTTTCTTTTTGGGTCTGCCAAGTTGAGGTTTAACCAAGGAAGGTGGTAAAACAACTTGTAAGTCATTAGGAGTGACCCAAACATTTTGATCCGGTAGAGAATACACCAATTCTTGGTATGTAGCTTTCAACGTTCTCTTAGAAAACCACCCTTTTGCCCATTTATTACATTTTGTCATCTCGACACACCTAGACGTTACACAAACATCCCACATTGTAATCCTGAAAGTTTCCATTTTAGACACGAGCACTGACGCTTAACAAAATCAACAATGTGTACTGTCTTGTTGTCTTTCACTTCGTAAGCCCTGAACCTATCAATTCCTTTCATATTCCATTTTGCACTTTTTAGCATTTGATGTTATACCTTTACAGCCGCCCATTTTGATAATTCATCCACCGTCGGTTCATCTAAAAAATAAAAACATTTTGTATGATTAATATGTGGTATGAATAAACAATTGAATCATCAATAATGCTGTGTCTTAAACAAAATTACCTTCACCCGTATACCTACGCTCAAAATACCACCTTTGTATGAGGTCTTTGTAGTAGTCCATTAAATTAGTGATGGGGACCTTTCGAACTGTCTTGGTTATATCATTGATTGATTCTACGCAGTTTGATGTCAAGTAGTTGTATCAGTTTGCAAGGCAATAATCCCTTGACCACCTTTCAAAGCCAACATCTTCAAGTTTTTTGTATGCTTCAGGTCACAGTGCTTTAATGCCCGAAATAGATCTTTCAAATTCTAGCACTGTGTAAGCTTTGCATGTCTTCCAATACCATGCCTTGAGTTTGTCTGATTTGAATTTTCAAAACAAAATCTGAATGCTCAATCATGAAGCACAGAAACCAGAGAACAATCAAGAAATGAAGATGTATGGAGGAATTTTGAATTAAAACGCTAAAAATCCAGAGGCGTATTAGGACGAAAGTTGGAACCTCCGTGCGGATGGAACCCTATGCCATCATGCAGAGTTGGCTACCTTTTTATGGCGATTACGACTGTGATCATAGCATAGTCCTACAAATCAAAGTATTTTTACATCCGGTTCCCGACAAGAGTACCAAGATATGAAATAAGCTATATTGGTGGCCTAATATAAAACCGACATCGCCACCTAATTTATCAAGGTGTTTGACCGTGCTAAGGCCAAGCCAAACATCAAATACCATACATGATTAATTTGGTACATACCCAAGATACTGTATGGAAGTGGGACAACATCACCCATGGATTTGTTACTAAGCTTCCTAAGATCGTGCCAAGGCTAACGAACACCATTTGGGTGATTATTGACCGACTCACTAAGTCTGCGATCTTCACACCGATGAGAGAGATTGATCCTTTGGATAAACTTGCAAGAATGTACCTAAAGGAGGTGGTCACGAGACATGGAATACCTGTTTCAATCATTTGTGATCGCAACCCGAGGTTTGCATCCAATTTTTGGAGGTCACTTCAGAACGCTATGGGTACTAATTTGGATATGGGTACCGTGTACCATCCACAAACCAACGGACAAAGCAAGAGGACCATTCAAACTCTCGAGGATATGTTGCGTGCTTGTGCGATCGACTTTGGAAAGGGTTGGGTTAACCCTTTGCCATTAGTCGAGTTCTCATATAACAATAGCTATCACGC
Source organism: Tanacetum coccineum (assembly GCA_026074375.1). Taxonomy (NCBI): domain Eukaryota; kingdom Viridiplantae; phylum Streptophyta; class Magnoliopsida; order Asterales; family Asteraceae; genus Tanacetum; species Tanacetum coccineum. Next base: position 19,054 of record BQNB010046900.1, on the reverse strand, counting down.
TAGCATCAAGGCCGCACCATTTGAAGCACTTTATGGTCGAAAGTTTCGTTCACCTGTTTGTTGGACCGAAGTTGGAGAAGCTCAAATCCTTGGTCCAGAATTAATTCAAGAGACGACCGAGAAAATCGTCCAGATCAAGCAAAGGATGCAAGCCGCTCGTGATCGACAGAAGAGTTACGCCAATTTAAAGCGTAAGCCGATGGAATTCCAAGTTGGGGATAAAGTTATGCTTAAAGTTTCACCTTGGAAAGGGGTCGTATGTTTTGGCAAACGAGGAAAGTTAAACCCCAGATAAGTTGGACCTTTTAAGGTGATAGAAAAGGTTAGAGAGGTTGTATACAAGCTCGAGGTTGTAAAAGAGCTGAGCAGGGTTCACAATACGTTCCATGTATCCAACCTGAAAAATTGTCATGCCGACGAACCATTAGCCGTTCCGTTGGATGGACTTCATGTGGATGACAAGCTTCATTTTGTCGAGGAGCCAGTAGAAATCGTAGACCGTGAAGTTAAACGGTTGAAGCGAAGCCGAAACCCGTTAGTCAAGGTTCGATGAAACTCCAAGAGAGGTCCTGAGTTCACGTGGGAACGTGAAGACCAATTCAAGAAGAAATACCCGCATCTCTTCGCAAAGACTGCACCGTTGTCAAGTGCTGCGTCTTAAGCCTTGAGGATAAGGCTCATCTAACGGGGGGAGACTATAACACCCCATGTTTTAGGGTCATTGACGTCTTCAATAAATCCACAATGTATCTTTTGTATTGTACGCGTTTACTTTTAAATCGTAAATGTTAAGTTAAATCGCGTACGCTAAAAATTAGCGTTCAATGTAAACGGGCATCAAACGATTAAATGTTTACATCAATCAAGTATTAAATAATTATGGTCTTTGTTTATTTTATTTTTATCGGTTACGTAAAGTGTGTACGTTTCACGATAAAATACGTTTAGGCATACCCGAAACCACCAAAACTTTTCTACTCTTCAACAAATACCCACATTTATACCCAATACATAAAAATTACAAAAATATATCATACATATGCATTCATAGCCGGATTTGGACTCAAAAATGCAAAGAAAATATCATAGAGAACACATCTCCTTATTTTCATGAGATTATGTCTCATTTAGGGAACATTCAACCCTTAGTCTCCAAGTTTTGACCAAAGACCAAGACTAGGACTTCCTTAAGACCCTCCCTATGTCTCCTTGACTAGTCCTACACATGTATTACTTATACAATGCAAGAGATAGAAAAACATAACACATAACACTTAAAAAAAATATCAAAACTCTTCCCTTTCTCTCCTTTGAGCTCACGGCATCAAACACCCCTATTACCAAATCCATACTTTGATTTTGCAAGACCATACACACCTACACACATCATTCCTATGATAACCTAAGGTGTTTGCAAGGGTTGGTTAAAGGTTTACAAGTATTGAAGCAAGATTTGCAAGATTAGGGTTTTCTAAGAAAACTAGGGTTTTCAAGAGTGCAAGCTTGGTTTAAAAATCTAAACAAGGGTTTAGATTGTATTTCTCATCATCATACATCACTTTGAGGTTATCTATAAACCTTTATGTCTTTACTTTTCTCATTTTTATAAGGAGAATATGATCTATATAGTTAAATCCACCATTTAGGGTTTTTTAAACATGTTAAATGAATAACTTCTATATTATGATTTTTAAACGTTTTTTCAATGATAAGTGATTGGTAATATCAGGAAATAATGAGATTTTAAGTATTTTACATGTTGTTTAAGTGGGAAAATGTTACTATATAAAACTAGTGATTAAAAGTTAATTAAGGAAAGTTATGATTTTATGTGAAGTTATGAACTTGTGATCTTGGACTGATGGACAAATTATGGATCTTGGACTATATAATATATATGACATAAGTATATTATGAGTTATATAGTAATTGTGGTATTTTAAATTGTTAAAAAGTATGTATAAAACAAGTATATAATTAATTATATAAAAGACACAAAAGGGGCTGTTTGATCGAAAATCCAAACAGTGGTTTGACCATTTAATATGAAATTATTCGTCTCATGCATTCCAAAAAAAAGAAACACTCGAAAAACTGATTAAAAAAAAAATAACGAAAAAGATACGCTAATTACGAGTTATACGTTAATTTAACGGGTTTATAAAATAACTTTTATAAAAACAAGTTATAAAACTTCTACTAACAGAAGGTTTGATATTTTTATTATATTATACATATTTTTAGGATTCCAAAATGATAAGAATCGTAATTTTTCAATTAATAACGAATGATTATAATTCCGCTAGTTTACACAATTAATACTTTTATCAAAACAATTGTAATAAAAGTTACTATTCATGACAGAAACTTTTATTTTTGTAAACCTCATAAATCAATAGAACTTTCAATTATGAGAACATGCTCGAAAGAATCGTTAAAAACGGAACTATAACGAAGAAAATACGATATTTACGGGTTTTACGATAACAAAAACTATATAAATATATTTAGGGTCTGGTGTGAACAGTAAAAGTTACTGTTCACCAGGAGGTCCAAATTATGAAAATGTCAAATTATGATAACCGTCCATAATACAAGATTAGACGTAAAGAAACGACTGCGAGAAACGTTTTTAAAACGGGAAGTTAATCTAGTTTTACTAAAACGATAATAATAAACGTTTCACTCTATAACAATAACGATTTTTAATTACAAATAACGGTAAATGAAGCTATATAGAATTATAAGTGGTTATCAAAGTACTATAATTCCTAGGATTCATAATGAGCCTCATCGGGGTGGCGTATATCGACGAGTTGTTTTGGATATTCCCGAACGATAGTATCATAACGTCCACTTACATACCTCTTGGAATTATGATAGCCCGAACGGTATATGATGTAACTAACATAGACCTTGTATATGATGTTAGTTAATCAAAGCGATTAGAGGCTTATACACCTATGTTATTAGGTTGCATTCGATCATTTAACTACGTGCTATCTGTGATATTTTTGATATCAGTACTCGAGGTGATTCATAGCCCCGACAATTTTAACGATTTCAATGATTATAACTTTAGGGTGAAACATGCTTTGTTTAAGTAAATTGGATCGCAAGGGTAGTAATTTTTAATTGATTACGTGTTTGCCTAAGTAGCGATAACCCAAGTTAAGCCCATTATCATGAACTGTCAATTACATAGATGTAGTTGTGAATTACATTAGATCTATTTAGGATTGACCTCCCCGTTCGTGTAATTAGCTATCATCGAGAATGAACGTTATATCATGTCGGATCCGGGATGTTTAGGGTTTAACATCTAATCGGGTAGAATAGCAATATTTATTATTGCGAATATAATTGTCGAGCTTCAGTGTTATGAGCTTAGGAAAACGTAATCGGATTTTGTGATGTCTGCATTTGTTGCTTTATCACGGGGAAAGTCTTCTGTCCCAGCTTATTATATTTTACTAACCTATGAATTCAACTAACATTTTTTGTTGACGTTATAAAGCAATGTTTTTAGTGGTCAATAGGCACAGAGGGCCAGGAGATACATTGTGGTTTGATTTGGATATCATGCATTAAAGATTTTGTCGCATTACATTTTTGTAAACTGTTATGCTAAAATCATTTGTATTTTAAAAAGTGGACAAGTGAAGGCTTCGGCTTATGTAACACTTACTCGTTAATTCCAAGTGTATCAGTTTTAAACGACTTTTCGGTCGTTCTAATATACATCTTGTGTTAATGATCAAAGAAAGTAACACCCCCGGATATTCTCATTCCGTTGCGACCCAATTTGGGGGTGTTACAGTATATGCCTAAAAGGTTAATCAAAATGCAAACTCTTGCTAAAAATCCAAATTTTCTCCACGTCACGATAAATGATCTTATTTTCTTGTTTTGATTGATTGAGGGCAAGCAATCGCTAAGTGTGGAGGGATTTGATAATGCCTAAATTATACATGTTTTCGGTGGCGTTATTCATACATATTTTATCATTTCTCGTGAACTTTTGATACTTAATAGCATGAAATACTTGCAGGTTCACTAGTACATCCCGAGCCAGAAAAAACAAGATCAAGAGTACTTATACACTTCAAAAATCAAGATACAAGAAAAAGATAAAGTGTCAAGCTGAAAAGTACAATTATGCGCCGTGCTTCTCCTCAAAGTCAAAGAATTAAAGACTTAGTCAAATTAACGCATTAACTCCTTAAGTACGGCGCACTTACGAGATTGTGCGCCGCACTTCCTATCTGGCTACAAAGAATAAATGAAGTCATAAATACTACTGCATTAACACCCTAAGTACGCCGCACAAATACTTTTATGCGCCGCACTTCTTCAATAAACATTAAATTACCAACGCATTTAATCACCAAGTACGCCGCACAATTTATCTTTTGCGCCGCACTTCTCCCCTGAAATCAGCATATAAATAGAGCCACAAATTCTCACACATATCATCATTCCTTCATAATCATCAACTCCTACAATAATCTCATCCATTCCTTCCCAGTCATTCTCCAAGCATAAACACCACGCCTTTTGAAGAATCAAGATCAAACGATCAAGAACAAAGAAGAACACCATCCTAGTTTATTACAATAATGAAGTTTCTTATTGAATCAAGTTATGTTATGAACCACATAGCCATGAGAGGCTAAATCTCTCATGACTACTCGGTGAAGTTATGATAATGAATAAGTGTTTGGTATGATTGTGATCTCTTTAATCTCAAGCTTATGTTGCACCCCTATTATATCCTATTTTATCGGTTTTGCTTATCAACTTAGATTATATAATCATATCGGTATAGGTCGAAAAACCCGTTATAATCTATATGGTTTTAAAGATTTGTCTATGGTCTTTATCATCTGTGTCGAGAAATCCACTTTCGTAAATTGATAAACAAAATAAGCTTTGATATAATAAGTCATCTAAATCATTCGAGTGACATGATTGGTCTAGTCTACTAAGTATAATTCTTGAGTTAATTAATTAATTTGTGAAAACGCTTTCTGACGAGAAACACTTTTCATGAGTTAAAGTTTGTGAGGTCTTAATCATTATCAATACTTATAAATTATTTTCAACTATCCGAGTAGTCATCTTTATTATCACTGGTAAAACAAAAGTTATTTTCAAAATTGTTAAAGTCTATTTTCTTTCTGATTATTCGGATACTACTCAAATCCCTGTGGACGCCTGGTCTTACCTAAAAAGATTATACTACATACGTGGGTTATACTTTTACCCGTGTGTTTCCCTATAATAAAATTGGTATTTTGAGTCATTATAAATTTAAAGCTTTTGAAACATATCACACCCAATGAAGCCGATCCATAAATTGATCTACACAGGTGATATCTAATATTCAACCTCATTGAATAACATGGGAAGTTGACAGAATCATCTTTACATATTCTCTAGAATACAACCAAACACTCACATTTACCTTGTCTTAACAATATTCCTATATTGTTAACTGGTAATGGACATAGTTTTAGAATAAATAAATTTATTCAAGGATTTAAACATGCAAATATATAACACAGTAGTATAAATGAAAACGATCATACCACGCATGTTAATTTATTGTTTAATATAACTACTTACAGTTCCATTATCCAAATATCAAATAAGATCAGTGCATGATGATCCTAGTTAAGTACTAATGTCTTATCCATAACAATCAAAATTAGTGGTAAGGCATAGGTTCCATGAACATATCAACTAGGTCATGATCTTGTGGGACTTTGAGAATTCTTATTTCAAAAATTCACGAATAGTGAAGTATTTTGAATAATTATGATGATTGTTATTTCTTAAGTGTGCACTCACTTATAAGTATAACTTACATGAGTCTAGTCACATTACATTCCATAAGATGTATGACATACACAAAACATCCTAATAGATACAGTCATCTCAACAGTTTTCCAAACTGTAAAGCATCCTTATTCTTTTAATATAGTATTATGCAACTATACTTTTAAACGAAGCATATATAGTCAACAAAAATTTACTTCTACAAAAATTGAGTATCATCTTAATTAAAACCAGCACTAGTATATACTAACAACACTATGCTAACCTACCGTAAATTCTGAACACTTCTTTAATAATGTTTGCATCACACAAACCCAAGGTTTGTTGATCATAATGATCTTACTATGATTATCACAATGTATATCCATAGAATCTTCATTATTAATTATATGAATTAATTCCTAATCTAAACATTAATTAGAATATTCTTTCTAATATTTTTCAATTAGATTCCAATGTTGTCACATCACCCATACATAATATGATGTACATAATGAATCCTTTAGTGGGACTTAAGGTTTCCATTCATGTGTACAATCTCATCAAGCGAGATAGAACATTCGAGTTTCACTCAAATTATATTTTATATTGTACTCGGACTTAATTCACCACATATGTATCAAACATATTATTCCAAGGTTACATGTTTCATCTTCTAAAATACTTATAAGAAACTCTATTTCAATCTAAGAGATAAAATCTTACTTAGATAAATAAATTATTTCTAATTATGTTCAATAACCTAATCTATTTTATAAAAGTAAAACAATTACTCCTACTAGCTTTGAGATGTACTCATGAGCTATATTATTTATACTTAAAAATCAAATCCAACACGTGATTTATTTAACAATTAAACTTAAGATTATGCTCGTTAGATGCATGCTATTAATCCATACTTGGATACTAGCATTCTTGTATATTTTTTAAAGATTATATTGGATTCATAAAACCTCAATTTGATTACATATCGTCCTTGCTAAGTAATCATTTAATAAAGAGTTCTTGAAATCCAATTTGTCATATTTCCTTCCAAGAAAACAAGTATGAGAATTCTATCATCTTTATATATTTAAAGTTCTTAAATAAGGAAGTTTTAATCATAATCAATTACTTGAGTATGAGTAAACACTTATGTCATCTAACGTACAGTAAATATGTATACAACATTGTCCTTATGAGTCTTTTCTAAAAGGAGTCTCATTCAAACCTGATAGGTTAAAGATAAAACAAATTCCAAGAATATGATTATCTCCTTTAGGACAACATCTTTTCATTCATAGTCTTTGAGTCATTAATTAAATCCAAGATTTAATAACGCATCTCCTATGGTTAGTATGTTCATAATGATCCTTTAACTCATAATCCTCACCATTGATATAGAAACATATCATGAGTTATCCATGCGGATCTATAAATATGAGTAACATCATTCTAAGGTTCATCATTTTCATGTTTAGCCTTAGTATGGCATTCGCTAGTGCATTTAGAAGGTTTATGTATCTTCTTCTTGAATTAATTCAAGACCTACAATACTCCCACTCGCTTCTTGTATACTATTCTCAAATAACTCAGCATGACGAGCAACAAAAACTTATTCTCGTGTGGTTGTAGAAATGGCATCTCATCGTTTCCTTTGGGTATCCCACAAAATACACTTAATAGTTCTAGGCATTTGTCAATAACAATCTCCAAGAGATTTTCACCAAATATAGAACTTCAATCAAGACATAATGAGATACATCTCATTTATCTTAATTAACCTTCTAGGTTGGAGTCTAATTGGGTATATCTACGACATACTCAATTATCTAACCTTGATCTCTTTTAGGATTTAAATAAGTTTAAGGTCATCATGAATCAAAATCATATCAATATATAGTTTGATTAGCCTTATTGAACATACCATAAAATGTGGTACTCTAATAAGATTGATCTTATACTTTTATGGCTTTTCTTATTATACCAACTAAAGTTAAAACATAATGGTATCAATAGTATTACTAAGCCAATTGCATCTTTTTATAAGTCTTTTGAGCAAGTCAATGACTTAATGTGTATGTACTAACAAGTAGACATAAACATCCAATATATTACTATTTGTTATAAGTCTTTGACCAAGTCAATGACTTCATGTACATGTCTTTAACAAGAAGACATAACAGGATAACTTTTTTATTTTACGTCATAAGTCTTTTCACAAGTAAAGGACTTAATGTTCATATCTTAATAAAAAGACATAACAATTATTAAACTAAAGCAAATCAATAGTAAATTCAAGTTAATTTCAAACTTCATGTTTATGATTTCCAAGAAAACATAATCATGTAGCTTATCATTTTATCTTGACACATTCTCTTAATAGGGCTACTTACATTAAATGTGTAGGAGTCCTAGTAGAGTAATAGTTTTTTACTTTGCAATCAAGAAACCATTAGTCATATTGTTCTAAGTTGTTCCTTGCACACAATAAAGATTCTCCCACTTGTGCAGGGTACTACTTCTTTGCATAAAACAACACCACACTAGTTAGTTTGTTTATATTTATAATATGGCATTGTCAAGCTCATAGCTAGTGTATATATAGAACTCCATCTATTAATAAGGAATCGTGCATAACTTCCAAAGATAACATTTAAACGGAAGCGACATCTCAAAGACAATAAGTTATCTAGGATAATACACAATGATTCTTTACTAAATGAAGATGTTTCACACTTGGAAAGTAATTTATTATTTCAAGCTAAGCCATAAATAAATTAGGATGCCTATGAGGTAAACAACTCATAACTCTCACTAAATTTGACAACATTGCAAGTTTGTCATTTTTATTTATAAAATGCACTACTCCCACTGGATCTGGAAACATTATGAGTGTTCCTTCACTAGTGAAAGTAATTGCAATTTATCTTTCCATTTATTAAATATCTACACATTATTGCTAATGTGAGTCACATGGACTAGTAAGCAAGTACTTAGATATGCAAGTAAGTGTGTTCAAGTTCTAACCATCTCAACTATTTATTAACTTGAAAAATTGGCATGAAATTTCTCCTTTATCCGCTCACTTTGCCTCAAGGGTGTGTAGCGTCTCTTACTGGTTTAAGGAAACAGCTATACACACGAGTTCTCTAGTTATTGCCTTTTATAATATGCGGTGATATTTCCGTCTTCCAATCAAACCTCATAAGTATGTCTTGTTTACAACAAGATATTTTATTCTTGGTAGCTATTGACACAAGTTCTCTAGTTATCCAAGTTTCTTATTATGATTCAAAGATTTCAAAATCGAAAAAGGATATTGAAGCAATCTTAAAAGAATAATAAGTCCAATTAACTTAACATGAAGTTTGGTATGAGTTCGATTGGAATTAAGGATAATTCTATCATTCCTATTATAACTTTTACAAAAGTGAAAAGTATAAGAAATAGTCTTATTTTCCCAAGGAAGATAGAGACAATTTGTCTTCAACAAGTAAGAGCAAACTTCTTTACGGTATACGTTGCATAAATACATTAAAAGAACTTGCAAAGTTCATTTTCAGTATTTTCGATAATTCATCCCTTAAAAATTAACTACCCATGTTTATATAAATAAACAATTAATTTTACAAGGGTCTAAGATCCGACAACTTGAAAACTTCTAAACCATTAATGCAGTTATACGACTAGAAACAGTATAACCAAAAGTAAAATGACGGGAATAATTGCCAACATGTGCAACTCTTAGCCATTATGGGGCACAAGGCAATATAATCTAGAATTATAATGTCAAGTAGCATGTTTAACCCCATCGTATGCCTCGGGTCGAAGGTCTGACCAACCATACTCGATATAAGTCGTCCAATACAAAATTTGTAATTTTACAGTCTCAGGTCTGACCATACGATTGTTATATTACCTTGTTTTGTTTATTTGGGGCAATTTTTCCAAAAACCTTAAAGATTGTCTTAGAGTAAAAAAATAAACTCAAGTGATTCCATACTTGGATGGAAAATGACTTAATTTTAAGGGTATACATATTTTGATAAAAACAAGGTTACCAAAAATGTGTATAAGGAAGCATGCATACAATCTTATAACACTAGTTATTTTAAAACATTGCCAATTTTATTTAAAAAACTTTTTTTAAATAGAAATCTTATAATTTTATAAACCACATGCCATTTATAAAATTAGGGTTACCATGTTTATAATATTTTCATATATAAGTGATCTTACTATAGATAAGGTTAATTCCCTACGGGAAATAATCAAAAAGAAAAAGACAAATCGAATATGATAATAAGGAAAGTTATCAAAACAAACGAAGCTATAAAAATAAAACCTGAATACACCCTAATAACGATTACGACATACTTTAAATATTGTTAAAATGTTTATGTAAAATTTGTTTATTCTTGCATTGTTCCGTCGCGGGTCCACTTGCGGAAACCTCTAATCCCATGCGTTATAGAACGTTTGCAAGAAGGTTACAAAATTTACGTATATAGTCGACGATTTAGCAATGTGTATGTATCAATATACACACAATAAACATTTTAATCATGTACTTTTAGTCCATATTAATTTTAAAAATTATTTTTGCATAATTATATATATAAAAAACGCCACAATATATATAAAACATGCAAAACATATTTACCAAATTAATCATACTAAACAAAATCATTTACGCAATTAAAACAATAATTTAACAAAAGTCTTCTCATCTTTTGCAACTAACCAAATAATTCACGTAATGATTTCATGCATATAACATATATATTAAGCTTAATAACCATGGTTTACATGCACGTAACCCATGGTTGACAATTTATTACATGATAAATAAGCAACAATATATATATATATATATATATATATATATATATATATATATATATATATATATATATATATATATATATATATATATATATATATATATATATATATATATATTAAATAATGTAAAAACTTTCACATATTTTGTTTCCTTATTTTAGGTTATATTTAGGACAATATATTTCATTAAATAATTTCCTAAATAAGATTTCACATAAAAAAGGCAAGTAAATATTAATTTTCCATATTTATGTGATATTTTAGGACAAAATATTTTACAAAATAATTTTCTAAAAAAAGATTTCACATAAAAAAGGAAAATAATATTCATAAATATGTAGCATATTTAAAATCCATATTTTGTGTGATCTTTAGGAGGAATATATTTCACTAAATAAGTTCCTAAAATAGTTTTCACATAAAAGGCAAGAAATATACACCAAATATGCGTTTTTACATTTTTTCCGTTTTTATGTAATTTTAAAGCTATATTGACTGGCTCGTGATGCCACTGTTGGAAATCGTTATCTAAAATAACCTAATATTACATTAATATTATACGAGCTACGCGGCGGATCTAATTCATATAGCACTTATAATTAACATAAACAATAAACAAAAAACATACAGAATAACAACTAAGCTACGTGAAAAACTGGAGACTTCTTTGAGTACACGCATGTGTGTAATACATTCTAAACCGAAAACCCTTCAAGTTACTAAATTAAGTAACCTCCACGCGGTTCATACACTACACGTCGAACAATACCACCCGAATGCTAGTTCCTACCACGAACCAACCGACCAACATAGGCAAACAACCAACAGGTTTTGGGTGGTTGTGAAGGGGGGTTTTCGACCAACAAGAAAACAACACAAATTGACCGAGAAAACGCGGGCTAAAACCAAACAACCAAATAGACTAACATAACCACACGTGAGTTGTTCCAAGAATACGTCAAGTTGTCAGACTCAAACAATTTACCCCAAGGGTTTGTTTGGCTCGAACCTACTAGGAGAAAAGGAGGAGAAGTAATGCGAATTATGAGCTAGGGGATCCTCCTTATATAGTAGATGATTTTAGGGTTTACCTAAAATACATAACTTGGAGGAAAAGATAGCTCACAAGCCCAATCCAACCCTAAGATCTTCTAGATCCGGTCGAACTATATCCGCAACATCCTTGGTGTTGACTTTTTGACTTTTCTAATATTTATGGTTAATTACATTTAATTACCCATTAATTAAAAAGCCTTATAGTTAATTATTCATAAACGAACTAATTAACGACCGTTAGTATTCTTCAATCTTTGTTATTTTGGATTCTTCCAAGGTAACAAACTCTTTATATCATAAAGAATCAATCAAGGCGTGGGATCAACAATAAATATACGCTTATATATATATATATATATATATATATATACCAATAGAGTGATATCTATGTGTATAACGTGTGTGACCCCGTAGGCTCACGTATTCCTAGCCGTATAAATATCCGTATGACATGAGCACAAACCAACAGAAATAAACAAACTAAACATTAAATCTTCATAAACATGGCTAATACCTAAAGGTATTAGCCAATAACTGTTGTGTCGAATACAAACATAATAAATGAATCAACCAAGGTAACCTAACCGAGTTAAATGAATGATACCAAAAATTGAACGATTATTAGAGTGTAGATGAATACAAGGTGTTTCCTATAGAATTAAGCACGTTGCGAGACCTTCTTTGCTCTTCTTGCCTTTTGAAAATCGACTTTTGTGCTTAGGGTTTCAAAAATATATTTAAGCACACTCTAAACTCGTGTTTAGGGATTTGTATTTATAGTGTCTGGAAATTCGTCGATACGCCGTATTGGTTGAGGTCAATACAACGTATTGGGGGTTTCTTGGAGTATGGACCAAGTTCAATATCTTCCAGAATCTTCAAATACTTGATCTTGGATACGGCGTATAGAGTCTTCTAGATACGGCGTATAAGGCTTCAATTCTTCGTGGTTTCTTGTGAAGTGTAGGCACGGATACGCCGTATATTCCTTGATGGATACGGCGTATAGGTTGTCAGAACAATAATCTTCAGATTTCTTCATTTAAGCTCCAAAATGTGTGCCTTTTAGCATAACTTCACCAATTACTCCATAATTACTGCAAATATCAAATATAAACAATTTAAGTACCAATTCATGCAATAATTATACAAAATGGGTAAGAAACATAGGATAAATGATGCTATAAAAGTGACGTTATTTGATGTCATCAAGCATGTAAAAACACTTTAAGAAAAAATGGATCCTTAAAACAAAGACTCCATTAAGGCATCAAGAATTGGATTAGTCCCAGGATCAAGTGTATAACGGTAAACTTACTTTTTAACAATATCATTTTTGAAAACCAATTATTCTTATTAGCTTGGATTTGTAGGACTGATTTTAGCTTGGATCAGCTTGAATTAGATTAGTCCGATGATGAAGTGCATAACCTAAAACATGACCCATTTTGGCCAGTTAAAATGCTACTCAACCTTTCCATTTTTTGCATCTACTACTAAAGCCTAAACAGTTTCTCAATTCATGAAAGAGTTACCACTTCCATCATAACTGAAATTCGGGCACAAGCTAAATTTGAGTGGTACCCTAAAGAACTTCTTGGGTAAGATGTTTATTTCTTGAGCTCATTAATTAGGAGTAGGTTTTATAAATACTTTAGTTATTAAAAATTGGGTTTGTGTGCAGATCTTTTACATAGTTTTAAGAAACAAGACGGTGGTTGTTTTAATGGCTACAACTTGAAATCTTAAACAAATTGACGATGATTTACATAGTCCTGGTCAGATGGACTGAATATTCCATCTACCACTACCAACACAAGCTGAATGGAAGAGAATACTTCATAATGCTGCAAAAGAAACTATGGATCTTGACCTGATTGATTATGTTGATTGGCATAAGGTACACAGTTGTGTGAACCCTGGTAAATCTAATAAGAAGAACAACAAACCAAACTATTACAGAAACTCTTTTCATCCCAAATGATACCAAATTTGACCCATCACTTGATTTTATCTTGGAGATCTTTTTGTTTAGTTCTCATGTGATTCGACCCATCACTCGAATTGTGGAAATGTTTACATGTTATTGAAGTTCAAGACACATGTATCCCTTTTACTCATTTCGTCAGTAACTAGATTTTATCTTTTTACCATAAACCATAACAATAATTAGTATAAATATACATCCAAACATGAAACACCTCCTTAGTTTATTGGATTATGATTTGGTCTGTAGTTTATGCATACAAAATCCATTTGTTGAATGGTTAACTTCTAGCTTTGTTTTACATAGTTTATTTTATCCGATTTATTATATTTTTGCCATAAAATTACAATTTGGGTGAGTTTCACTCTATTTGACCCATTTCTATTGTATATACCAGTATGGTCACTTATAGCATAATGCTTATATTTTATTTGAAGTTTGATATTGTTAAAGTCATTTAGTTAAAGCTTTTGAATATGAACTTATAATATTGACTGTATATTATCGTTCTTGCAGCCCATGAAATGTATAGGTCGGCAAGGCAATCGAATAAGAGGCAGACAAAATCAAGATACTTAAACAGTAAAGTAATTTCACACATTCTTATTTCTTTGAATGTCTATCGTATTTTATTAGAAATAGAAATTTTATTAAATTCGACTTATGTCAAACCCCTTGCGCTTATGATGAGTTGATATCAATTTCTGAATGAAGGTAAATTTTTAGAGTTTTGTGGTTAAATGTAAAAGTAAAAAAAAAGAAACAACTTGAAATCTAAACCCTAATTGGTGGAACAAGTTACTGACAGTTTATCTACTATTAACACTTGATTTTATCATTCCTACAGGTGGATTCCTTTGTGAACTGGGAATCTGAAGGTCTTTCTTCATTCATATATGTTGGTGCAACATTTCCTAGGATCTCCTTTATGTTTTAACAATGACAAATAAACATTCAAAAAACGTAAAATAACAAATGATAGCCAAAATCTGTAAAATCATATTTGTAACTCTAGCGTGCTGGGCACGCGTCAGCGTGGTCAACGCGCCACATGCGAAATCAATTTTACGAATTTTGCTTTGTCCTCTTTCCTCTTACCCAACACATGTGGAAACTTCAATAAAGGTATGTACATGATATTTGAGCATTTAGGAACACTCCAAGTTAGGTTTAGACTTAGAGAGGAGCAAAAATGAATCCTCCCATTTTTCAACAAAACGCCAACTCAAATCTTAATCAAACGCCTCTAGCCAAGGCTGAAACTTCTTTCTAAACCAAGTATGATCATACTTTTAATATACCATCAAACAAAAGTATTCATTTGACCTTAATCCCTCACGTAATAGGTTTTACTCTCTTATTGGGCAAACTAAGTCAAATGTCACTTTGTGTAAACGCATCCTTTCCTATTATAGGATATGCTTTACTTGAAATGCAAAGCACTTAGCTTGTTTGCATCAAGATGATTAGTGATTAAATTCATTGTTTAGTATCATGGATTAAAGTCTAAATGACTAATTGAGATTGTGGTATTTGGAGGTTAATCATGCTTTGAGTTTTCTCACCTTTTCACCTATAAATGTTTTACAAACTCACACATGTATTCCTCACATGTACAAGATGTCTTTCAAACTCCTACACCTCTCCATACAACACTTTTATATCACACTCCCTACAACACATTCCTTCTAATCATTTGTTAATCTCTTTTCCAACAAATGATTAAACACTCTTTCTACACAATCGTACAACACAATCCTCCTAACCATTTATTAACCCTTTTTACCTAAAAAATGATCATATCCTTCACACACTCTAATCACTCCTTTCTTAAACCATCCCATATCACATATGCCCACTTTTTGCTCTCTTATTGGCAATGTGATTATAAGCCCAAATCAATCTTTTGATTTCACCCTAAACATCATCACCTTCATACTTATCATCTTCAAACCTTCTCTAAGCCTAAACTCTTCTTCACACAAACCTTCCCCAAATAATACTCACATGGGACAACTCACATTTCCTTACACAATGTACCTTTCTTGTACTTGTTTTACTTCTTGTTCCCTTCATTCCCAACATAGGCTCCTCCACATCCTATCAAAACATTCTCCATCACATATTCACTATTTACCTTCTTCCTCATAACCCATTTGAATTTCACACTGATGTGTCATTGTGCGTATGTATTATTTGTTATCAAGTTTTACTGTTTATATTTTGCCGACTAAACCTAAGAACAACACTAACGGGCAGTGTACTCCTTAGTTTG
>BQNB010046899.1:0-40461 GCA_026074375.1 Tanacetum coccineum | reverse complement strand
ATTAATTTCTAATTACTTATTATATGTAATTAACCCTTTTAATCCAAAATAATATCAATATGACATTTTATACCCCCAACTTATTTTATACATAATATAATAAATATAATAACATGTCTAAAACAGACCCCATAGTTTCAGAAATTACAAAACAAGTCCTTATACTTTAAATATCAATTCGGCTAACAAATAAATTCACAAAACCCTAATTTAATTTTTCCCAATCACAAACATAATTATTTCCCAATCATTGGAATTAAATGCACCTGGAAAAATTATCAAAACCCTAACCCTAATTTTATTTCTTTCCTTTTCCTTTAATTCGAAAATCGGCAAACAATGATAAATCCTCAATAATTATTCGAATCACTTCTAAATTTTTCCAACAATTTTTCTGAGTTATATGTGATATGAACAACCTTAGAAAAATATAAAATAAATTTTACAAATATCATATCTGCCGATTACATAAATATTCCAAAATTAGGGTTTCTAATATGATTTAATTATTTTGATCAATATAAAATGAATGAACATTTTTCCCAGGTATATTATGGATTATAATGATGATAAAAGAGATACAAAAATACCTTTGATGATTATTGATGATTTAATGAATTATTGAACCCGGTTGCTTAATTCGAACCCAAAACAAATACCACAATCAAACCAATCACTCCAAAAACTTCCCACTATTTTTCCCACAATCCTTGACCTTCAAATCACCTTAGAAAAATCGTGCAAGCCCTGGAAAATTTTGTTATGCCGCCACTTTGTATTTTAGGGTTTTCGGCTATTTTGGTTTTTAGGATTTAGTTAAAATAAAATGCATAAGAGAGTTATACTAGTTATTGGCCGAGTTTAGAGGCTTTTAAAAATGAACAAAAATCAGATTTTAACTTTGCCAAAATATTTAGTAATTATCCTAATTTTATTTGATTTAATTTTAATGTATAAATACATAAATAATAATTAATTCGGCTTATATTTATATACATAAGTATTATTTATTTTTCTTACATAACATAAAGTATTTTAATCTTACATAAATTTCATAATTGTCATATGTTGCATTTTTATAATTTCTAACATTTAAATGAAGTTTATTTAAGCTTTTATGAATTTTCTTGCATTAGGGGTATTTTGGTAATTTTACACTTGTTGAGATTTTTAGGTTTTACAACTTCTTCCCCTCTAAAAAAAACCTCGAAAATTGAAATGAAACGATGGTAACGAAATGAGGAACGAAACGAAAAACTTACGGAACTAGACAAAGAAAATGAGGATAACTAGTCGCATAGACTCTTCGGTCTCCAGGTAGCCTCACGCTCAGGGTGATTCTTCCAAAGAATTTCACAAAGAATAACTTTGATTCTCATGACTTTCTTCATGACGATCAGAATGATTTCAGGTTCTCGGACAAAGACATATCAGGATGAATTCTGATCAAAAGGATAAGACGCGACATGCAATGGATGATAATGGATTCCCCTCAAAAGAGATACATGGAAGACATCAAGAACGTGTGAAAGGTGGAGGAAGAGCCGACGATACGACAACCTCTCAATACGTTCCAATTCTCAAACGGACCGATGAATCAAGGACTGAGCTAGCCTTGCTCCAAAACGTTTAACTCCCTCTGATGGCGGAAACTTCAGAAAATACGCGTTCTCCAACTTGAAACTCTAAGTCAGTCGATGCTTATCAACATAAAATCTTTTGTCGCGATCTAGCTCTTTTTAATTCTCCTTAGCACCAGCCACTTTCTCATTAGTAATCTCAAGGAGTCGGAACCTTCAATCAAACGCTCACCTACTCATCCCAGCAACTTAGGTGCTCGACATTTCTACCTACAAAAGCTCACAAGGTTGTGCTTGATGCTTAGCATGCCAACTATTATTGTAGGCAACTCCACCAAGACAAATATTCATCCCCATACCTGTCCATTCCAAAGCACCAAGCCCTCAAGCATATCTTCCAAGTCTGGAATGGTCCTCTCTGACTGACCATCGGTTTGAGGATGAAATGCTGTACTAAACTTAGAGAGCTCCCAAGCTTTCTGTTAATCCTTCCAAAAATGAGACATAATCTTTGGATCTCTATCGGACAGAATAGAAGTCGAAGTACATGCAGTCTAACGATTTCTGTCAAAAACATATCCTCGCCAACTTTACTATTACCACAGTTCTTTGAATGGGTAAGAAAATTAGCAGGACTTGGTTAGCGGGAATCAACAACCACCAAACCTATCATGTCTTTTCTTGAGTAGTAGGCAAACCTGTACGAAATTCCATGAAATTCATCCATTTCCAATATGGTCTCTCCAACGGCTGTAACAAACCACTAGCTCTCTGATGTTCAATTTTGACCTGCTGACAAGTCATACATTTGGATACAAATGTAGCCACATCTTGCTTCATGCCGTTCCACCAAAAGTATTGTTTCAAATCTTTGTACATCTTGGTTGAACCTGGATGAATAGTAAATGGAGAAACTATTGAGCTTCCGTCATAACCTTTGCGAGCACTGATCATTAGGAACACATAACCTATCTTCAAACCACACAACACCGTCATCATCAACACTGAACTCAGTATGTTTACCGTCTTCAACATTCTGCACAATAGCCCATAACTCACCGTCGTCCCTTTGAGCTTCTTTGATCTGTAGCATGAGGTTAGACTCTATTCTCATACTCGCCCAATAGCCACCAGAACCTAACACATAGCTAACATCCAAACGCTCTAAATCTGAAGGATCATGGAATCAAAACAAGCTATCCTCCAGATTTTTGACTAAGTGCGTCGGCAACCTCATTAGCTTGCCCGAATGGTATGGATGTTAGATTTCTATCTTTCAAAGTTCAACCCTTCTTCTCTGTTCATGTTAAGTTCTCGCTGTGTAATATATATTTGAGACTCTTATGATCTGTAAATATATCACAAGTTCACCATACCAGATGTGTCTCCAGCTCTTCAATGCAAAAACCACCGCGGCTAATCGAGAATCATGGGTAGGATAATTTATTTCATAAGGTTAGTTGCCTTGGAAGCGTAGGCGAATACATTCCTGTTGCATCAAAACACAACCCAAACCTTTCTTCGATGCATCACTGTATATCTGAAAACCACCGGAACCTGATGGAAGAGTCAATATCGGAGCAGACACCAATCTCCGTTTCAATTCCTCAAAACTCTCCTGACGCTCATCCATCCACACAAACTTTTCACCCTTTCTCATCAGTTGGGTAAGAGGTAAAGCTAATCGGGAGAAACCCTCAACAAAACGTTAGTAATAGCCAGCAAGCCCCAAAAAACTTCTCACCTCCGTCACCGTAGTAGGTCTCGGCCATTTAGTGATAGCCTCAACCTTTGATGGATCCATAATGATGCCGTTTGCAGATACAATATGACCAAGGAAAGCAACTTGCTGTAACCAGAACTCGCACTTTAAAAACTTCGCATACAACTTCTTCGGTCTAAGAATCTCCAACACAATCTGTAGATGTTGCTCATGCTCTTCTTCAGACTTGGAGTAAACGAGGATGTCGTCGATGAAAACAATAACGAACTTATCAAGGTACTCGTGGAAAATACGGTTCATCAAATCCATAAACACGGCAGGAGCATTAGTCAGACCGAAGGGCATAACCAAGAATTCGTAGTGGCCATAACGCGTATGAAAAGCAGTCTTAGAAATATCCTGTTCTCTCACACGAAGCTGATGATAACCAGATCAGATCAATTTAGAAAAATATTTGGCCCTTGCATGTCAAATCAATCGTCGATTCACGGAAGAGGATAGCGGTTACGAATTGTAATACGGTTGAGTTCGCGGTAATCAATACACAAGCGCATGCTCCCATCCTTCTTCTTAACAAATAAGACCGGTGCACCCCACGGTGAAACACTGGGTCTAATAAAACCATTCTCCAACATCTCTTGTAACTGCTCTTTTAACTCTTTCAATTCAACAGGTGCCATACGATACGGAGCCTTTGAGATAGGTTCAGCACCGGGAATTAACTCAATGCCAAATTCAATCTCTCTAGCCGGAGGAAGTCCAGGAAGTTCATCGGGAAAAACATCAGCGAATTCACGAACAACAGAAAGATTTTCAATATTAGGACTCTCCAAAGATGTGTCCATAACAGAAGCCAGAAAACCTTGGCACCCATGAGAAATCAAGGTACGTGCCTTCATAGCAGAGATGAGCTTAACGGACTTAAGCGGTGAGGAACCATGATAAACAAATTCAGGTTGGCGAACGTTACCAAAGATCACAGTCCTAGCATAGCAGTCAATGGTAGCTCGATGAGAAGCCAACCAATCCATGCCAAGAATCACATCAAAGTCGAGCATATGGATAGGAAGTAAATTCGCAGGACGAACACGATCATCAAAACGTATAGGGCAGTTAACATATTCATGGTCAATAAGCATATGGTTCTTCATTGGGGTTGAAATGATTACACGTTCAATTAATGGTGTAGGAGTGGCAGCAGACCGAAACGCAAGCGGCTTTAACTTAGTAAACCTTTCGATCCAAACATGAATCCCTTGGGGTATAGCATCACCACCACCACCACCTGAAGGTCCAGCACCATTCCTGATGTCATTGGTGATCTGAGTTCTCAAAGCAGCCGTAAGGTTAGGGAGAGCATTGGCCACAGCAGCAGTAATCATGGCCTCGAAGTTAGGAACATCGTCATCCGAGTTTCTACGGGTAGTCACCATCTGAACGATCGAGAAAACGATTAGCAAACGAAAACAAGATAGGTTACGGAAGAGAGTTACGCAGAAGGAACCTAATGTCTACCCAATCCTCACAGGTCATAGCCTAAGCTCTAAGGTCATAAGACCTCGTCATGATTAACCTGGCAGCTCTGATACCATAAATTGTAACGCCCCGACCCAAAAGGGTAGAAGTATTACAAATATGGTGTGACATCAAAGGCATACATAATCATAACACAAGCATAAACAGCGGAAGTCTTAAATAAATAACCAAAGGAAAATAAGTCAACATGACTTAAGGTACATAAGTCTTAAAAGACAGACATATCCAAACGAAATAACCGAAATAACAAAGGTCTCGAAAAGTAACAAATCATATATCAAAACTAAGATCTCTAGGGTAAGTCCACACTCAGCACTCATATCCCGAAAGCAACCCCAGCTCCTAGCTTAGATACCTGCCGCAGGAAAAGAAAGTGCGGCTGAGCTTACAAAGCCCAGTGAACAGATATATATAATCGAACGCAAAAGATAACGGAAAATCAAAGGATACGATATAAGGTGCAAAGGATATCACAAGACATGATCAAAGGAATACAAATATAAGGTAAGACAAATCAGAAGTCAATTCATAGTGTAAGGTAAGATGAATCAGAAAATCAAATCAAGTCCAATTACCAAGCCCAAACAAATCATATCATAGTAACCATGGAGTCGCGAGCTCCAAAATTGTGAAAGACGTGGAATGCACCCAAACATCAGTCACCAAATATACATATATCATAATGTCATAATCCATCGAATACAAAACAAATCTAGGATGCATCCATACGCCCCTTAAACAAATAATAATCTTCATAATGCGCATATAATATCAAATGGGGGACGGTGTGAGAAATCACTCACCCACACATGAGTCATGCCAAAGGTGCATCAATGACACGGCCATGTTACCTTCATGGCTAGGAAACAAATAGTGGCTCGGGTCTCAAACTGAAGGGTTCAAAGCAAAGTCATATCAAAGTTCATTTCAAAGGGATCATAGCAAAGGTTCAAATATCAAAGGTAGCATAGCAGGTTTCTAATGGAAACTAATCACAGATTCATATAAGAGAGCCAAGATAAAAGGCTCAGAGCCAAATGTAGCAAATCACATAAGTATCAAAGATAGAGAGAATAGTCATGAGAAACCTTAACGATAAGGTCAGAATTTCTGATACTTATTCCGACTGCAAAACACTACTCAAGAAAAACACACAGGAATATCAAAATCACTCCTCTCTTGGACCGAACCTAAAGAAATGATGAATTCGTATTACAACCATTTCATTTCAAGTTTATATTTTTATTTTTAGTATCTTTCCATTTTTTAGTAACTTTCCATTTTTAGTACTTTCTATTTTAGTAACTTTCCTTGTTTAGTAACTTTCCATTTTTATAAAGTTTCAAAAATTGTATTATTCATCATTTGAGATTCTATTAGTTTTTGTAGCTTAGGGACTTAACATGTTCAACCTTTACAAGTTTAGGTTAAATTATGACAATTTCCATATTTTAGGGGTTTAATATACAAAATCAACAATTTTAAGGTTAAAAGTGTAAAATATCAAAGTTTCACATTCTATTCAGATTTATACTTCCATTTTCTGTATTTAAAGTCAAACCCTTAATTTTACAGATTTTACATATTTTAGTACTTTGGTTTATTAATTAATTCAACATTATCTTTTAATTTTCATAATTATAAAACAAGACCTTATAGATTCAAATATGACAAAATCATACTTTATACATTAAATACTAACCAACCTTATACCTTTTCAGAACTTTACAAATTTTAGTCCCTCTATTTCTAATTATACTTCTAATTACTTTTTTATGTAAATTAACCATTTTAATCCAAAATAATATCAATATGACCTTTTATACCCCCCAACTTATTTTATACAGAATATATTAAATATAATAACATGTCTAAAACAGACCCCATAGTTTCAGAAATTACAAAACAAGTCCTTATACTTTTAAAATCACAATCGGCTAACAAATAAATCACTAAAACCCTAATTGAATTTTTCCCCAAACATTTCCCAATTTTTATACAATCATTAGCATTAATAGAACCTGGAAAAATTATTAAAACCCTAACCCCAATTTTATTTCTTTCCTTTTTCCTTTAATTCGAAATCGGCAAACAATGATAAAATCCCAATAATTATTCGAATCCTTCATAAATTTTTCCAACAATTTATCTGAGTTATATGTGATATAAGAAACCCTAGAAAAATATAAAATCAATTTTACAAATATCATTTGTGCCGATTACATAAATATTCCAAAATTAGGGTTTCTAATATGATTTAATTATTTCGATCAATATAAAATGCATGAACATTAATTATTTTTCTTATATAATATAAGGTATTTTAATCTTACATAAATTTCATAATTGTCACATGTTGCATTTTTATAATTTCTAACATTTAAATGAAGTTTATTTAAGCTTTTATGAGATTTTCTTGCATTAAGGGTATTTTGGTAATTTTACACTTGTTGAGATTTTTAGGTTTTACAGTTTGCATATCAGGTATGCCTTGACACACAATCTCACTATCCATGACTCCCTAGTCAAACAGTTTTGGCAGACTGCAACTGCTTCAACTCTTGCTGATGGGACTCTATAACTAAGAGCAACCATAGATACTCTTGAGTATACAATCACTGAGGCATCTGTTCGAAGTAAGCTTCAATAAGCAAATGCTTCAGGGATTTCCATGTTGCCAAAATACAGAGATTTTTAAAGGGATGAGTAATATGGGGTCTCCAGCTGATGGTACTTTTACATTTTGGAAAAGTCATTTTACACCCCAATGGAGATTTTTAGTCCATCATATTTTACATTGTATGAGTCCTAAAAGTGGTGGATGGGATCAATTTGGTAGCAATCTTGGGACTGCTTTGATTTGTCTCTCTACTGGCAGGATTTATAACTTTTCAAAATTAATTTTTGATGGCATGGTGGCAAACTTAAAACTAAGTTTTTGATGTACCCTCGATTTCTATAGATGATTTTGGAAATACAAACTAAGAATAAGGGGTTTTAGAGGGGTACATAGACCTTTTTTGCTTGCAATGTTACCCGTTTTTGCTGTGGATCACAATGCAGGACAAGCAGATCAAGCAGTGGATCAACCATCACCGTCTGAACCATTACCATATTCATCTCACCCACCTGTGCTATCTGCAACCACTGAGTGTGAACCTACACATGTAGCTGAACAAATAACTCACCCTACATCACTTACACCAGAACCTGACAGTGAACCCATTGAGCACACCTTTGAGCAACCATCACCTGAACACCAACCACTTTCACCTAGACAGGAAACTGAAGTTCCACAATCACATGATCCTACTCACCCTCATGTGGCAGAAGAAAGAACTATGACAGTGGATGACCTGCTTCAATTGGTTCCCAAGTTGATCACAAAGGTTGATAGTTTGGAGACAGAACTAAAGCAGACTAAGTTGACCATGGGAAAAGCACTTGTGAAATTGGTGAAAAAGGTAAAGAAGATGGAAGATGTTCTCAAAAGGAGACATGTGGTTCTACCTGATTCAGAGGATGAGGATGCTGAAATTTCTTCCAAACAGGGGAGGAATTTACAAGAGGAAGGTTTGGATGAAATGGTTAGGAATATGATGAAGGATAAATCAGAGGTTTTTAAGACTCCTACACAAGGCAAAACTTCAAGGGAGGAAGATATCAGCCCTACAACCTTGGAAGCAGCTAAAACTCTGTCAAAGGTTGCTTCTCAGAGGTCAAAGTCAATTGATAAGGGTAAAAGATACAAGAGGAGAAAAGAGTCCAAGGGAAAAGACATTGATACTGGCTTTGAAGATATTAGTACTGGCTTTGAAGACATTAGTACTGACTTTGAAGATATTAGTATTGGCTTTGAAGAAGTTAATACTAGTGGCCTTGGAGTTAGTACTGGTAGTGGACTAGTTAGTTCTACTAGAGGCCAAAGGGAAGGAAAAGCTCAAATGATTATTGAAGAGATTCAAGCTCCCAAAAGAACTAAAGAACAAATTCAACAAGAAGAAGCTAGTCTTGCAGAAGCCATAAGATTGCAAACTCTAGAGGAAGAAGAAACTGCCAAACAAGTTCATTTGGATGCACTCTTAGCTAAAAGAATGGAAGAAGAAGAATTAACTAAGCAACAAAAGCAAAGAAAAGCTCAAGTTCAATTTGAAGATCAACACTACACTGAAGAAGATTGGGATGCCATTAGAGCTAAGCTTGAAGCTAATGCAGAATTAACAAAGAGTGTGCTGGGGAAAGAGTTGCCAGAAGAAGACTTTGCAAAGAAGATGGTAGAGTTAGTAAATCAGAGAAAGAAGTTCTTTGCAGAAGAAAGAGCTAAAGCAAGAAGAAGTAAGCGTAAGACCCAATCACAGCTGAGGAACTACATGATGAATTATTTGAAGAATCGGGGGACATGGAAGCTTACACAGTTAAAGAAGTTGAGTTTTGAAGAAGTGAAAGAAGAGTTTGATAAGTTGGCCAAGCAGGTTGAATCTTTTGTTCCTATAAATATTGAAGCTACAAAGGCACAGTTGAAAAGATATGGAGAAGAGCTTCAGATAGAAATTTTAAAGAAACAAAGGATTGATGATAAAGATGTTCCAGTTGAAGAAAAAGTTACTGAAGTAAAAGAAGAAGAGCCAGTAATAAGAACAGGAAAAAGAAAGAAGCAAAAGGCTAGGAAAAGAAAAAAGCAAAAGGCTAGGAAAGGTATAAGTATTGACAAGAGTCCACAAGGAGATTCAGAGACTGATAAAGAGGAATCAGTAGAAGCTATGAATCCTACTCCTTTGGATACAAAATCTAATATTGTGGCAAATTGGAAGATTTTTCAACAAGGTGAAAGAAGCATTTATCAGTTAATAAGAGCAAATGGAGCTGATACAGTTTATATGAGCTTTGGAGCTATGCTTAAAGACTTCACAAGAGAGGATCTTATTGAGCTATACAGGTTGGTTATGAAGAAATATGGAACAAATAGGCCTAAAGATGTTTATGACAAAGTACTATGGAGTGATCTTAGGACTATGTTTGATCCACCTCTCAATGAAGATGCTATTTGGAGCTTACCACTACAGCAAAAGATGATTAGTTGGAGATATTGGAGGCATGTAGTATTTATATGTTAGCAGATAGGATGTATCCTCTGTCAAAAGATGCATGCCAAGTGATACAAAAAATGAAGCTTCTTGATGGAAAAATGAATGAAGTTTGTTATAAACTTTTGAAGATGATTGAGAAGTAAGCTGGTGTTAAAAAGTGATGAAGTTATCAGTAGCTGTGGACATATGTTGGAAACTGTGGACTATAATGGAAGAGAGAAGGGTTTGAGTGTTAGCTAACCACCACACAACAAATGGTCATCAGTTCACCATGCTTAATAGGCATAAGGACTGGCTAGTCCAAAGCAAACGGCTTTGCTAAAGACTTCTCAAATTCATTGATGGTTGATAGTTTACCAAAAATTGTATGGTAATTAACTCACCATTTTTTTAAAATAAAGAGTTAGCTACTCTAGAGCAAATGGCTACTGGTAAAGAGTATACAAATCCATTGATAGTTGATGATTTGCTAAAAATCATATGGTAATTCAACTCACCATGTTTCACGTACTAAGAGTTGAAATGATTATCAATGTACCATAGCTTATAAACCAAACATTGGCTACTCCAGGGTTAATGGCTAACTGGTAAAGAGACATTAAATCCATTTAAATTTTCAATGATTCACCTCTCTCAGGAGTTAACACACCTGGAAGTGATGAGAATAGACTGAAACTTTATGATTTGATGTACATATAGTCAATGTTGCCTATTTATCTATTGCTGAAATGATCAAATGTGCGAAGAGAAAGTATATGTAGCTTGTGAAGTGTTGGTCATGATATCTAAAGGTAAGATCTTGCAAATATCACGAAGTGTTCTTAAAGAGTTGCTGATAGAAATCAAGAAAGTACTCATACAAGACAGTCATCATGTTGCAGTTCAAGAATAATTCTAAAGATAATGCTCACAACATCCTCAAGAAAATCATAATGAAGGTATTCATAGAAACTTGAGGTTCCAACAAGTGAAGATCGAAGTTAGGGGAGGATTTGGGGGTTAGGAATTATTGTAACAGACCTAAGTCTGGTCGTTATAGATTAATCTGGTAGACATAGTTAAGTCTGCCAGTACTAAGTTAAGTCTGGCAGTACTAAGTTAAGTCTTCTTAGTACTTGTGTTAAGATTCCGTATTAACACATAGTATTCATAGTTATTATCTCTCATATAGTTGATTTGGATTTATTTAAGTTAGCTATTGTCTTATAAAAGGCTAAACAGATCCAAGACTTTGGACCTACATTGAGTTATTGATGAAACAGTAATTGGTTCAAAATAAGATAGTGAAGCAATTGTAGATATGTGTTGGGGTTCAGGGAGATGTCCTAACCCTTCACTCACTTCTGTTTGTTGTTATGCAGCTTCTCCATTTCATTTAAATCATCATTGGGTATAATTCACTGCATATGATCCTCCCCTCAATCAAGACTTCAGAGATTAAGCATTCTAATGCTAGCAGTCAAAAGTTTAAAATGACCTAACATCAAATGCGTTTGTGAGTAAGATCTGAAAATTATGATCAGTGTGAATTTTGGTCACTTAAATTGATATCTTCTCATATGAATCCTTAAATAAATGATGTCTAATCTCAATGTGCTTAGTCTTTGAGTGAAACACTGGATTCTTGACTATGCAGATGGTGCTTTCATTATCAATGAAAATCTTGGTATTTATGAAGTTGTATCCATAATCTAACAATTGATTTTGAATCCATAACACCTGTCCATAGCAATTTACTGCAGCTACATACTCTGCTTCAGTAGTAGAGTTGGCAACTATAGTTTGCTTCTTGCATTACCATGAAATCAATCTTCTCCTAAGAAATTGACAACCTCCTGTTGTAGATTTCTTGTTTAAACTTGTACCAGCATAATCACTATCAGAATAGGCTTCCAAGTCAAATGGCAAGTCCTTAGAATACCAAAGGCCTAATTTAGGTTGACCTTTTAAGTATCTAAATATTCTTTTCACAACATGAAGATGTGAAACTTTAGGTGTGACTTGAAATCTTGCACAAGCACATACAGCAAACATTATATCAGGTCTAGAAGCTGTTAGATACATCAATTATTCAATCATTGATCAATATAAGTGAACATCAACATCTTCAGCTTTTGCATTCTTGAGCAATGGCTTTGAAGTCTCCATTGGTGTACTTGCTATCTTCACAGTTAATAAACTAAACTTCTTCAGGATTTCATCTACATATTTGTCTTGGCTAATGAAAATCCCATCTTCCTTTTAAGTTACCTGTAATCCTAAGAAGAAAGTGAGCTCACCCATAGAACTCATCTGGAATTTCTTGTGCATTAATTTCTCAAACTCAGTGCATAACTCCTTCTTAGTAGATCCAAAGATGATGTCATCTACATATACTTGAACTAGTAGAATATCACCTTTGACCCTTTTAATGAATAAAGTCTTGTCTATTATCCCTCTTTTAAATCCATTTTCTAATAAATAGATAGACAAAGTCTCATACCAGGCTCTAGGAGCTTGATGTAGACTATATAATGCCTTTTCTACCTTATAAACTTTGCCAGGGAACTCTGGATCTTATAACCCTAGAGGTTGATAAACATAGACTTCCTTTTCAATTTTCCATACAAAAATGGACTCTTCACATCCATCTGGTAAACAACAAAGTTCATGAATGAGGCATAGGCTAAGAAAATTCTAATTGCCTCAATCCTAGCAACAAGAGCAAAAAACCTCATCATAATCTATTCCCTCTTCCTGACTGTGACCCTATGCTACCAGCCTTGCCTTGTTTCTATCCATAATTCCTCTCTCATCTTTCTTGTTCCTGTAGACCCATTTCATCCCAATGCCTCTCTTGCCATATGGTAAGTCAACCAAATTCTAAACGTTCTGCAATTTAAATGGTAGAAGCTCATCCTGCACTGCTTCTATCCAGCTTGGATATGTCAAAGCTTGAATCACCTTTTTGGGTTCTACTTGTGATAGAAAACAAGCAAATAGACAATTCTGAAAGTCTTTGTGGTTTGTTCTCTTCTGCTTTTGAATTAAAGTCACCAAACCATGTTCTTCAGAATTCTTGATCATCCTTCTTGTTTAAGGTGCTGAATGTAGATCTCTAATAATCTGATCAACTGGATGATCTTTGTTAACTCTTGTTGTTGTAATAGGACTAACAAGCATAGAAGACTCTAAATTATTCATGTCTCCTCTTGCAACAAAGTCTTCATCATCATAAGCACCATCAAATATGCTAGTATCTTAAAAATTAGGTATCCTTAGATCATCATCAGCATCCTTTGTTCTAGTAGTATTAGCAAAAGAACTAACAACAGAAACATTATTAGTGCTGTTAATGTTAAATTTAGCTTCTTACCCTTGAACAATCAATCTTTCATATTCACTTGCAAATTCATCTCTTAAATCTTGATCATCCTGGTCACCTTCTTTTACTAGATCCTCAGTAGACTTCTTTGCAACACCATCAGTAACCTCATGATCTGAGCTCTTTAGACTTGTAGAGATATAAGAATCAGAAGTCCATAATGGTAGCAATATATACTTATGACTAGGTACTGTCTTCTTCCCAGCTTGACCTATATCAATACTTTCTTTGGTACCTGCATTACCATTAGTTTCATTCCCTGCAACAACTGCCTTATAATTCATAGATTTTGTCAGTGTATCAATATCAAAAAGCCATTCTGGTCCATTCCCTGCAACGTTAGGTTTATTTTCAAGAAAAGTGATATGCAAGTTCTTATCTACTATCCCGGTTCAACTGTTAAATACTCTGAATGCCTTACTATTAACAGAGTATCTAATAAATAATCCCTCATCAGCCTTCCCATCAAACTTACCTAGGTGATCTAAGGTGTTAAAAAAGTAACAGACACCTATTGGTCTCATGAAGCAAAAAGGCTGGTATTCTACCTAGAAGAAAGTTCATATGGGGTCATGTTGTAAGGCTTAATTATACCAATACCACTATTTCTACATAACAACAGAAATAACTACTTAGCCAAAAGGTAGTAGGTAACTTTGAATCAGCTAGCATAGTCCTAGCAGCTTCTATTAGTGTTTTATTTTTTCTTTCAGCTACTCCATTTTGTTGTGGAGTCCTAGCAACTCTAAATTCTCTCTTAATCCCTTTCATTTCACTGAACTGATTCATTTCCTTATTCTTAAATTTAGTTCCATTGTCACATCTGATTATTTTAACTCTGTGATTTATTTGATTTTCTATTCCTGTTATAAAAGCCTTAAGGATTCCACTGGTCTCATCCTTAGTTGCTAAAAAGAAAACCCAACTAAATCTACTAAAGTCATCTGTGACAACTAGGCAGTACATCTTTTTCATTATACTATTTACAAAAGTTGCACCAAATAAATCCATGTGCAACATTTGTAAAAGTTGGCTGATTGAGCTTACAGATTTGGTTTTACAAGAGGCTTTATGTTTCTTTCCTTTCTGACAAGAAACACATGTATGATCATTTTCAAAAATCTTTGATGGTAAACCTATTACAAGGTTTCCCCTCACAAGTTTGTTCATTGTTTTGAAATTTATATGCCCCAGCCTCCTATGCTAAAGATTAGACTCATCTAATGTGGCCTTTGCAAAGAGACAAGTTAGACCTTTTAAAGGAACAACATTCTTTAAGTCAATACTGTACATGTTGTTCTTTCTGGGAACTCTAAGCAAGACTTGACTTTCATCAAGTAGCTTAAAGTCAGGAGACAAAACAACACATTCAGTGTCAGTAAAAAGGACATTGTTCTTCTTGTCACACATTTATGAGACAATAAAAAGGTTAAACTTAAGCTCCTTAACAAAGTACACATCTTAAAAATCTAATTTTCCTATCCTGATTTTACCTTTTCTAGTAATCTTACCTCCTTTGGGGTTTCCACCAAAGGAAACAAATCCACCATCAATTTCTTCATAATCTGAGAGGTAGGACTTGTTTCCAGTCATGTGCCTAGAGCATCCATTATTAATGACTCTTTTTTCTTGAAACTCTAGGATGTGGTTGCCCTGCACAAAAAGATAAGGAAATTAGTCTCCTTTGGGGACCCAAGCCATCACTGACTTGGATCTGCCTCGTGCATCAATATAATTATGTCTCTTCAAAGTAATTGATGCACTATTAAGTTTGATAGGTCTCCAAACCCAACATGCTAAGGCCTTAACAACATTAACCTGATTTGCCCTAACAGCATTAACTACTGCTGAATTTGGCCTAGCAGTATTAACTGCTTTTAGCCTAGCAGTAGTAACATGTCCCCTAACAGTATTAACTTTTTTATTGAAATTACTATTATTATTTGTTGTAAACTTGTTAAAGGGGTTTCTAACATGTGGATGTGCTCTATTAAAAACATTTGATGCTGGCCTTGCACTATTTACAATTGGTTTTGTATAGGCAGTATTAATTGATCTAGCAGTATTAACTGATACTGCTGCTCTTGAAGAGCTTTGCCTATTTTCTGATTTGTCAAGTGCTTTGATTTTCCCATCTCTGATTTTAAGTAGCCAAGTTAAAAATGTTTTGATGTTGATTTTTTTCTTCTTCGGGCACACATTCAAAGATATTATAACAAAATACAAATGAAAATAAAAATAAAAATAAACATCGTGTGGTTTTTGGTTTGGTAAATTTGTTTAAAAATCCATGTGCCATGTTTTTGGTTTAAATGCGTTTTGTATTTGGCTTTGTACAGAGGTTCAACATTTGTTGTGTCGACATTTATCTATGCATCTGATGATGTTGTTTAGTTATTTGTTTCAAAATTAGGGCTTTTTTATTTATTGCACATTTTGATATTTAGCTTTGTATTAAAGGTCATATATGTGGTCGTAAGTATTGGATTTGGTCTGTTCTCTTTTGGTATATGAGTTTTACATAAGTCGTTGATTTGTAAATTAAGCATGGTATGTGTTTAGGCGCATTTAGTTGATATTATTGTGGCCCTATGTTTGTATGTTTACATTATCTAAATACTTGCTAAAAAAACATGACGTTTGCTATTTCATCTTTTGGACAAACAATTACCTTTTGCTTTAACTCACTTGCACTTGGTATTCGCAATGTTTTTTTGCCATGTATGAAGCTGATAAATCTTTATATGCCATTGGTATTCACAAAGTTATTTCGTCATATATGAAGCTGCTAAGTTTTGATAAGCCATTAGCGTTATTTCTAATGCAATATTTATCTGATATTTTGAGCCACAAATAATTGCCTGGGTCTAATTTGTCAGGCGCTATGTTTTATAAAAATGTATTATTGATGTCGACGTTTCTCTTCAGACACACATAATAGGATATATATAGTATACAAAGTGAATTTATATATTTTGGGTTTGGAAAATCTTCTTGAAAATTGAAGTTAAACATTTGTTGTGTCGCCCTTTATCTATGCATCTGATGATGGTGTTTGGTTATTTGGTCCAAAATTAGAGCTTTTTGATTTACTATACACTTTGATATTTAGCTTTGTAATAGAGGTCATATATTTTTTGTTTTCTCTTTAATCCATTCACATGATGATGTTGATTAGTTATTTGTTTAAAAATTTGGCCTTTTTGTTTCATTGCACAATTTCATATGTGGCCGTAAGTATTGGATTTGGTTTGTTCTCTTTTGGTATATGGGTTTCACATAAATCGTTGATTTTTTTATTAAGCATGATATGTATTTAGGCGCATATTGTAGATGTTATTGTGGCCCTATGTTTGTGTGTTTATATTAGCTGAATACTTGCTAAAACATATGATGTCTGCTATTTTATTTTTTAGACAAACAATTGTCTTTTGCCTCAATTGCCTTGCACTTGATATTCACAATGTTTTTCCATCATATATGGAGCTAATAAATGTTGATACACCATTAGTATTCGCAAAGTTATTTTGTCATATATGAAGCTGCTAAGTTTTGATAAGCCATTATCGTCATTTTTGATAAAAAATTTACCTGGTATTTGGAGCCACGAATAATTGCCTTTGCTTGATTTATCAAGCACTTTGCTTTTCCCTTCTTCGATTTTAAGTAGCCAAGTTAAAAATGTTTTGATGTCAATCTTTTCTTCTGTAGACACACCTTCAGTGATATTCTAACAGCATACAAATGAAAATATAAAGATTTAAACATCGTGTGGTTTTGGTTTGTGAAATTTGTTTGAAAATCGATGTGCCATGTTTTTGGTTTAAATGCGTTTAGATTAACGCACTTGAATATGTTGTTGAGAATTCCATGAAATATTATGCTGTGAGATGTAGTCGTGGTTTGTAAATTGATTCATAGGTGTTGTATGCTTTGTGTTATTTGATTTCAATGATAGATTGGCTTTATGCGTTCGATAAATTTATAAACTTATTAAGGATATGTTCTTACATTTAGGTTATATTTTTAGGTTGCTCTGCATAATGTTACCCGAGGATTTTTTTCTCACAGTACAAAGACCGGTTTATGGTACGAATGTTAGCAGCGGCGGAGGTATATGTTTAGTTTCTAACGCGTTATCCCGTGACCTTTATTTATGTTTGCTTGACAAATTTATTTTGCACCTAGTATGCTATAAGATTTCAAATGTACTAACGAAAGATTTGAAGATCGATTTGGTGTTTGACAATTTGATGTTATTAAGTCGTTTGGATTTTGTTCAGTCGTTTAGAATTTGTTAGTTTGAAAATTTGTTTTTTTGGGTAAAGGGTTTCTTAGGTAAATTGTATTACACCAAAAAACGTTTAAGTACAAAAGGTGTAGGTGAAGTCCTACAACCCAGCCCGTTACATGGAAAAACAAGAATGCACCAATGTGCAAAAACCAAAAACGACATAAGATTGACAAACCAATCTCATCACCGTCCATGCAAGGACACTCACAAGCATATAGTAGCTACTACCAAACTACAACATAAGAATGACACACCATTCTTATGACTACCAAAGAAAGACGCAATAACGACTTCCTAACTCTAAACCATCAAGATGACGACCAAAGAAAACGTCACAAGAATAGCTAACACAGAAAATATGTGCTAACTCTTAAACATTGAAGCAAAGTGCGTATATGATGAGGTATCATTTTATACACTATTTCAGGGTCATTTAACCCCTTAAATCATGCAAATATGCCCAGATTATGTGCTTACTCGTTTGTTTTTAGGATTTTAGCACTTGGATGGCATTTGGAGGAAATACACGAGACTTAGGCTCATTTGGAGAAGAAACAGACAAGACTACGGACCTACACCAAATCTCTTGAAGAATCATGCTCACAGAGTGTGGCGATGACGTCACAAGCATTAAGCGACGCCGTCGCGGTCTTCCTAGTGACGACGTCAGAGAATTGACAACGGCGTCAGGACGTAACCGACTTAAATCAGATCTAGAATTTTCTACTTTGTGACGGCGTCGTGACTATAACTGGACTCCGTCGCGACGATTTCTCTACATAAACAAAACCGAATT
The DNA here is from genome assembly GCA_026074375.1 of Tanacetum coccineum. Classification (NCBI taxonomy): domain Eukaryota; kingdom Viridiplantae; phylum Streptophyta; class Magnoliopsida; order Asterales; family Asteraceae; genus Tanacetum; species Tanacetum coccineum. Next base: position 22,081 of record BQNB010046899.1, on the reverse strand, counting down.
TAGGGTTTTAAGTGTGTAACTTTGTATAACTTTTGGGAGCCGAACCCTAAGTATTTTGTCAGCTTTTAGGCCGTCTTTAGGGCCTTAAAACCCTATTGTAACTGACCTTAATCCATGTTTTAATCAAGTAAGATTGTTTATCTTTAATCATTCAATATGTCTATGTGTTGTTTGATTGATTTATGTTCTTGCTTTCTTTATAACATGTTAGGCTAAACCCTCCCTTGTATTTACTTATGATTGCATGAAAGTTGGATTGTAGATCCTTTTACTGTTGCTTCTTGTGATGAATGTGCGCGTTAGGCTTTAGAAAACTAGCCATAAGATATTAAATTGGCATAGACGTCTAGGGAAATGCGAGAAGTGTAGAAAGGAGACCATCGGTAACAGTCTTCATACTACCTTACCCCTAATATGGTTGATCCCTCTTAAGATATTTCAATTGCATTTAATATACTCTTAAGGGCCTTGTAATAGTCTTCATACTACCTTACGTATGTGTTGCCTTAACGGAATATTAAATAGACGGTGGGTACGTGTAATTCGTTCATGACTTAGGAAATACTTACACAGATCATCACGAGTGTGACAAGGCAACATGATTAAGAGAAGCAATCTAATGAGTAATGCATGATTAAGTAAATACACCATCTTATCATAAAGTTATCACCAGTAGTATAGATTATGTTTAGTTTAATAACGAGTTAATCAAACCAACCTCTCAAACCATTGATTTTATCTGCTTTCTATAAAATATAAAAATACAAAAAGAATCTCCTTTCAATCCCGTAGATCTCGGCTAAGCCCTACTCGAGCCTTCCCAAACTATTCCCCTAGAGAACGATAACAACCCCCCGAGTCTTGCCTATACTACACTGCAACGATTATGTACATTGCCTAGGGAGTTGTAAAACTTCGTGTAGAAGTCTTTACGACAACCGCACATCAAATTTTTGGCGCCGCTGCCAGGGAATAATTAGTTTTGACCATTGTTTAACTTAGGTTTACTCTCTTGAATCCTTTCAAGTGAGATTTTATTTTATTAGCTTTCTTTAGTCTATCTTTTCTTTGTTCCTTTTGTTTTGTAAATCACTCTTTCGTTCACCATCATGATGTATGAAAGACCACCAACCACACCCTTTCAAAACCCTCCACAAAACACAACCTTCCCATTCCAGAGATATACCTTGATGTTCCAAAAACATCAAGATGAATCTATCTATGATGCGTGGACTCGTTTCAAAAACTTAATCCAAAGAGTCCCTCATCATGGCCTCGACTTGTTGTCCCTTACTTAATTCTTTTATGATCATGTTGACGACTATACCTGAATGGACCTTGACTTTGCAGCAGACAGGAACCTTAGGGCATTAAGTGGTGAAGAAGCATGGGAAGCCATAGAAAATTTTGCCCAAGGCCAAAAAGAATGGGATAACCCACCAAACATTATTTTTGAACAAGAATTAGCAAATTTGAAGGCTCAAGCAAAAAGATTGTTTGGAGATGAGAATGTTTGGGTTGAGATGCATAGGGGTATAGACTGGGATAAGGTGGAAAATCCGAGCCCATAAAGTATCCCACAAGTCCTTCCATCATTTAAGGTATACACACCGCCCGTGACTTACCCAGAAGAAGTAGAAGAGACTTTAGGAACACCAATAGAGGTAGAACCTTTGGATGAAACACAACTAGAGGATTTAGGCTTGAATACTTGTAATCATGACCTTCCTCTTAGTTCTAGAGAAGTTCCTAGTTTTGATAAACCGGAGCCTCAACCACAATCCTTACCTAATTGTCCACCCTTAGATGCAAGTCTAGGAAACGAAAGAGGCCTCAAACAAACCACCAAACCACCAAACCACATAGTCCGGATAGTTTTAGGATGAAGGTATTAGATAATTTGACCATTCATACACTACCTTCATCTCGTGTGGCGTCTTTCCACCTTAGGGATTTGTATTACTTTTATCACCCATGCCTAGATAACCTTAAGAAACATTATGGATTTAAACCAGGTCTAGGTGTTGATTTTTTGAATATGGAGATGATAGAAAATGGTTGGAAATTAGAATCTAAGGAAGTTTCTTTTCTAGGAAGAGGACTTAATTCACCCGTTTGGCCAAAAGAAGTAGAGAAGGTTATGATTAAAGAAACACACCATTTAAAGCATATAATTCAACAACCAATTTTTCAGCATGTGACCCCTTCTCACAACAATGGTGTGTACCGTTACTATCACCCGCACTTAAACTCAAGTGTAGGGGAATCCTCCCCTTTATCTGTTAAATAAGGGTTGAGTCAGGCTCGTGACTCGAACAAAAACAAGCGCTTTTTGGGAGGCAACCTAATATTTAATTTTCCCGCATTTAGGAGTGTCTTGTGTTTTAACTCTTTTTTATTTATTATTTTATGTTTGAATTCATCATTTTTGTAATCATCCTTTGTTTTGTCTTTAACCTCGTCTTAATTTCAATCAAAGGTATTTTGTAAAAAAATAAGTGTAAGGGAAATATACGGGTTTTAAGAACCAATTCAAACATGATAAATAAATTATTTAGATTCATTCGCGTCAGTTTCGAGTCATATGATTGTATTGACTAATCTCAGGTTTCATGCAGTATTTCATACAGGAAATAACTTATAAAATCGCGTGCAGAAAGTTTTTCAAAGAAAACAAAAAGAAAATTTTCTCAAAGGCTGGAGATGGCGTCAGGATTTATCCTGACGGCATCGTGAGCCCAGCTACAAGAAAATTCAAAATTTTTAAGTATTTTCGAAAAATAGTTTGCACAACATTTAAAATTTGTAATTCTTTTATAAACCTGCAGAAACCTATGATTATATCATTACTCTCATCCTATCTTTACTACTTTCATAGAGTCAAACCCTAAACTCTCATTGCATCCTATCTTTACTATTTTATATAGTCGAAACCTACACTCTTTTATTTGTATATATCTATTCCATGGATTTTACCTTGGAGAGTTGTCCATTGTCTTTGGATTACAGGTATAAATTTGATGAGAAAGAAGCTTGGAAGTTCTAGGAAGTTTCATTGGACAATCTTGGAGGACATTTAAACCAGTTATCGTATGTTCTTTTCGGTATTATTAGAGCCAACCATGGGAGTACTAATTTCTTTTACTTGTTTTCTTTTCTCTTTATTCGTTTTTACAGGTACTTTTATAGAACATTCAGGACAATGTTCAACTTAAGTGTAGGGGGAAAATAAGCCTTAGAAACTAATCCTTCAATTGCCATTCACTTTGTTCCTTAAAATGATGGGTAACATATCAAAACATAGCATAAAAAGGTAATTTTGATGACTAAATTTTTAAATTTTTTTTTTATGACACATAACCGCCGAAAACCGAGATTAATATACGTCTCAATGGATAGGAATTTATATACTTATATAGCACAAAAATCCTTCAGAATTCCACCCCAAAATGTTGAGGTTCGCCTTTAAGATCTAATAGGAATTCAGTATCCAATTATTAATACCCAAGATAAGTTTATACCTTTAGCTTTCTCGAGTTAAGGATTTAAACAGCCATATGTGCTATCCGTCATTACGGAATGTGTAAGTGTGGTCTTTGGTCGCCTTTTGCTGGAGCATTGAGATTCGTAATTTAAATTATAGGAGTGTACCGATAGTATATTAAAATTCTAAAACTTGTTTTTGTGAAGCATTCCCGTGTCCCAAAAGTAGTAAACAAATTTTGCTAATAAGAGGCATTAGGAATTAACCCATTTTTAAACATGAAATTGTTATGATGTCACAACCGATTATATAACTTAATCTCACACCTTTGCCAAACACTCACTTTAAGTGCAGGATACCCACAGTACAACCCTCCGAGCCATCCTTTTTTCCTTGGTTTTCTTTCGTAAATTTTTCGGTTAACCAGACTATTAATAGACGAGCATTGTTAACTCCTAAACCAATTGTTACAACACCCAACTTTCTAACTCGCCTTAGCCTACCTTGTATGTACTCGCTTTTAGTACAGTATTGTTTTAACCCAAGATTAATTATTTGAGTACACGGTTGCTAAGTCCTTAATACTTGTAAAATACTGGCATTGGGACTACTGGGATTCATGATAGTATTTAGTCACGAAAGAATGGGGAAGAAAAGTAAAGTCTATACCCACCGCATATGTTTGTATAGATGATCTTCATGCTATTTTGATACACCACAAAATCGGGTCATTAGTTAGATTGTAAATAATCGAGTATGTAAAAGTTCAAGTGTAGGGGTGTATGTAAAAACCCCCATGATTTATTATATGTTTAAGCAATGGCAGGGCAAAAGTGTACGAAAAAAATTGTATATATAAAAAAAAGTAAAAAATGCACGGGCTGCCATTGCATTATTTATGTTTATCAAAAGTCAAGAAAAGAGAAAGAAAGAGATTTATATAAAGTTGTGTAGAGTTTGTATATCTTCGTCCGAGTCTTGGCTTAGCAGCCAAACCAACGTGTATTCCTATAAATAATTAGCTAACCCTTCCACTCCAAATTCACTCAAAGTCACCACCCAAATGTATCCCATCTGTTTTCGTTTCCATTATATGTTATCTTACACCTACACCCCTACAACCCTTTAAAAGACCTCTTAAATAGTAATGAATTAATGTTTGCGCCTACGGTGGAGGTTGATCACCTTTACCAAGCTTATGTTAAATTATATCTATTGTATGGCAGGTTATGAGTGTTGATTTTTTGTTTCCCCGTTATGTTATAATTTATTATACACCAGAGTGAAAGAGAGAATCCCAAACACTTATGTGAGGTGCTAGTGTATGCTTTTCGTGCTTTTAATTACGAGGTCTAAAAGGTTGTGTTGTAAAATACTTTTAAAGAGTAGGTTAAATGACCCTTATATTACTATTGTCTAAGTAAAAAAACCCATTTGCTTGAGGACAAGCAAATCCCAAGTGTAGGGGTATTTGACGAGGTATCATTTTATACACTATTTTGGGGTCATTTAACCCCTTAAATCATGAAAATATGCCCAGATTATGTGCTTAATCGTTTGTTTTCAGGTTTTTAACACTTGGATGGCATTTGGAGGAAATATACGCGACTTGGGCTTATTTGGAGAAGAAACAGACGAGATTACTGACCTACACCAAATCCTTGAAGAAATATTGCTTATAGAGCGTAGGGACGGCGTCGCATGCATAAAGCGGCGCCATCGCGATCCATCTAGTGACGACGTCAGAAGATTTAGTGACGGCGTCAGGGACGTAGCCGACTCAATGAGGATCTAGAATCATCCACGGTGACGGCGTCAAGATTACAACGCGACGCCGTCGCAGCGATATCTCTATATATATTAAACCGATTTTAGGGTTTTAAATGTGTAACTTTTGGGATAAAACCTTTGTATAACTTATGGAGAACAAACCCTATCTCTTGTACACTTCATGGGTTTGTTTGTAGGGCCTCAAAACCCTATCAAAACTAGTTAGATCGCCACTATACAACTAAAAACCATACTCCGACTAATTTCCTTGAATCCATGATTAATCCAAGGTTATTTAGTCATTAAACATTCAATATGTCTATGGTTTGGTGTAGATTAATTTATCTTTTTGCTTTCTCTATAACATGCGAGGCTAAACCCTCCTTTGTATTTGCTTATGATTGCATGAAAGTCAGATTGCATGAAAGTCAGATTGTAGATCATTTTATTGTTGCTTCTTGATTGATGATTGTGCGCGTTAGGTTCTAGAAAACCGATACTTTTGTCCTGTATCGCTGTAACACGTCCAAAGGAAACGCGCGTGCTAAAAGGATACCATCGGTAACAGTCTTCATACTGTCTTGCCCCTTATATGGTTGATCCCTCTTAAGATATTTCACATGCATTTAATGTACTCTTAGAGGCCTTGTAATAGTCTTCATACTACCTTACTTGTGCGTTGCCCTAATGGAATATTAAATAGACGGCGGGTTCGTGTAAACCGTTCATGAACCTAGTAAATACTTACACATATCCACCATCTGCAAAGGCAACACATTAGGAGAAGCAGTTGCATGATAAGTAAATCCATTCAATTAATCTAAAGTTATCACCATAGATTAGTTTATTAATTAGTTTAGTTAATAGTTAAACAAGCCAACCTCTTAAACCATAGATTTACTTGCTTTCATAAAATATAAAAATGCAAAATATTATTCTCAACAACCCTAGAATTCCTGTTAGACCGTGATCCAGCCTTCCCAACCTATTCCCCTAGAGAATGATTACAACCCTACGAGTCTTGCCTATACTACTACTACAACGGTTAGGGACTCTGCCTAGGGAGTTTTGAAACTTCTTGTAGAAGTCCCTTATGACAACCGCATCAAATTTAAGTCTTTATAGAAATATGTAACTAAGTTTATACCTTAGTAAAACTAAGGTTATTAAACAATTGATTAATCCAAACACCCTTTAGGGTTTAAGGTTGCCATTATGAACCATAAGTTGAATTAACCAAATGTAACCTTAGGAAAACTAAGTTTAGGAAACTATTAATTATCCAAAACACCCTTTTAATTAAATGTAATCTTAATAAATAAGATGTAAATAAACCAATGTACATTTGGTAACTAAGTTTAGGAAACAAGCTGATTTTATCCATACACCCCTTTAAGCTTAATGTACCTTAGGAAATAACCCGAACGAAATAGAAAACAATGTGGATTGGAAACTAAGTTTAACCAATCATAGATGTTATATGTCATGTGTAGCATAGTAGTTAGCATATACGAAAGCTATAAAATAGAAGAGGGAGATCTAGAAAGTATATTCATCATTTATATAAATTTTTCATTTCAAAAAGAAGAATAAAATAGGAGGGAGAAGTGAATTATAACAAATGTAAAGTCTTGTATAAATACCCCTGTATTTATATTTATTACTTATCCTATTCTATTTTTCAAACTTTAGTTAAACCTTGGTCAACATTACTTAACTTTGACTAAGATAGACTTTATTACATTATAATTACTAATAAAACTATAAAACTAATCAAAACTATACAAAGACCAATTCATATAATAATAAACACTTTTCTTGAACCTAACAATCTCCTCCTAAGGGTTGATTATTTACAGACCTTCATTTCGAGAAATGGTCCTACTCCCATTCACAAAAGATTCCTTTCCTTTATTTGCTTTTATTTTTCTAAAATATCTTTTCGCCATGTTTCTCCCCCTTTAGGAGGATCAACATTCCTATGATGTTCATCGTGATATGCAAAAAGTTATTGTTTTTTTAAACTGCCTTTAAAATTGTCCCAATATTACTCTGATCAGCTGCCATGATCGTGAGCTTTGATTTCATATTCAGATACAGTTGTTGTTGAAGATTAGCATATGATTTTCTATCAGTTGAAGAGGTTGTTGTGGGATAAAGATTGAGAGTTGTATTCTGCATGTGCTTTCAAAACAGTTCTTCAATCATTGTCTATGAGCAGCAAATTCTTTGGAAACTATATCTGATATGTCGACAGGAGAAACTTCTCTATCCTTGTCAACTGCAAGCTTTACTAATCGTGGCATCTCTTCTTTGATCATTTCATTCATTTTTGCAAATTTCATTTTAGGAATAACCTTGTTGCAATTATCTATAACTTCTTGAATCTTTCCCATAAAGAACTCATGAGTAATTTTTTTTTGATATGAGAACGAATTTGGCCGCGTCGTCTGCACATTACAGCAATACTACCTGGTAGAGTCTTTGTCCCTGTGTGGAGAAATATCTTTTCCTGCATTTTTGTTGTGGGATGAATCTTTAGATGTGGTGGCAATTGTTGGTGAAATAGTAGCTGTCAATTCCTCAAAAACTGTTTTGTCAGAAGATGAAACATTCCTAGGGGATCAAGTTGGTGAGGGAATTGGTGTCTGCTTCTGCTCTTTCCTAATCTCCGTACTACCCGTTCCATCATCAATAATATCTTTCTCCTTCTCAATCTCTACATCTTCTTTTTCTTTTTCAACCTCTTCATCTTTCTTCTCTTTCTTAATTTCTTCTTCATCACCAGTTACATGTTCTGGATGTTCCTTATGACTCCCGGGCTCTATCTTAGTACCAGAATCATCAAAATCATCATTAAACACAGAATCAACAAACGCACTTGCATATGATTCTTCATCTTCTTCACCTTCAACCATTTTTTAATCTCCTCCTCATTTAGTTTTTCTTGTACTTTAGCAACATTTTTTATTTTTTTTATATTTTTTTTTTTTTTTTTTTTTTTTTGTTTTATTTTTTTTTTTTTTTTTTTTTTTAAGTGTTATTTTATTTTTAGTTTTTTATTCATCTATTATTTTTTATTTTTCTTTTATTTTTTATTTTTTTTTTTTTATTTTTTTTTTTTTTTATTTTTTTTTTTTTTTTTTTTTTGTTACATTTTTTTTTTTTTGTTTTTTTAAATTTGTTGTATTAGGTATTGATATGGCTTCCAATTTTTTTTTTTAATATTTTGTTTTTTGATATATTTTTTTTTTTCTTTTTTTTTTTTTTTTTTTTTTTTTTTTTTTTTTTTTTTTTTATTTTTTTTTTTTATTTTTTTATTTTTATTTTTGTGTTTTTTTTTTTTTTATTTTTTTTTTTTATTTTTTTTTGTTTTATTTATCTTGTTTTATTATTTTTTTTTTTATTCTATTTTTTTTTTTTTTTTTTTATTTTTTTCTTGAGCTTCAGCAGCTAAAGCAGTTTTATGTAAAGAAAGACTTAGAAGAGTTGCTTCAGCTATTGATTCTCTCTCTCTATCATCTCCTAGAGGTGGAATTGAAGGTATGCTTTATTTCCTTTTCTTGATAGTTATCTTGTGTATTTTCTTGGTGAACTAGCAGTAAGGGTAGGTGTCCTATGGGCTCTAGGTGTAGACTTATGCTTTCCTTAGGTAGAAACAACTGGTTGCGGTTGATTCATTGGAACAACTACATTCATAAACACCGTCTCATAGTCCTTAAAGTCAATAGTGGCACGAATCTCTTCAGTTAGAAATGAACCCAGAATCAACATCTCTCGTACAAGCACATTCCCAGTAGTATACACACTAACCAATGGAATATCATCCTTGATAGAATGATAATCCTCTTCAATCCTTCAGGGAATGTCTGGAAATTTCTTCATCAAATCAGCAATTATAAGCTTGATGAATCGAGGATACTGGATGGCTTCCTTCTTCTGATTCACATTGTTCATGAAATCCCACCATATAAGAGCAGCATAATTAACATTTGTTCGGTTGATAACGGAATGAAACATTTGATGAATATTGATCTTTGTTTGATTATGTCCAGACGTTCTTGTGGTTAAGCAATGATTGAACACCTTGAACGTTGTTTACCATGGTTGAGCTAGATTCTTCGTGTAAAAGGTGCGTCTTTATCAACCACTCCTTGATAGCCAACCCTGTTCATGAAAGCTTCAGTAGTTTCAATGTTAAGTGGTGCGACAAATGGATTTTTAGGAGTTTCCACAAGCAAATGAAGAATGTCTCAGAACATATCCACCGTGTAAATAAACTCTTGAGTATTCAACAAAAACTTAATCATGTCTTTAGGACCAGGTACTTTGCTAACCGTCCTCCAGAATTGTTGTAAGTACATAACAGGGACATCAGCAGTGGACAGAATAAAAGTATTAGTGGATGATCAAGTAGAATTTTCCCAACGATCTTGCATTCAGGAGAGCATGGAATACTCTGCAACATCGCGTAATTGTTGCATCTCCCAATTGTATGAAATCTTGGAACAAGTTGAGCAGCTAGAATTACTTGATGAGCCATGTGGAATACTGTATGATGACATGAAGTAATTAGTGAAATAAGATAAAGTTTATGTAATACACATTTATATAACATTTTTGTCTCTTTCCACTCTGTCTATTTTTATATGCTCTGGCAATTCTTTTTGAGCATAATCTGATCATTTTCTTTCTCATGTGTTAATTCTTGCTTTTTCGGGCACATGCCATACGCTTTATTCATCTTATTCTTTTGATCTCATTTTGTATGCTCTGGCATTTCTTTTTCGAGCATACTTTGATTTGCTTTTTCGCGTATGGATTTTATCTCTCTTTCTATTTTGAGATTCCTCACCAAAAAACATTTGTGAAATGATACTCTTTCAAGAATAATAAAGATATATACTCTGATTTGTTAAAAACACAAAATTGTGACAACTTATTTGACATTTAAGAAATCAAAGAGTATAACTTTATATTCTTTAAAACACATTTTAGTGAAAGAGTACCACTTTCTGACACAAAGATACAACTTTTTGATTAGAAATTGAGATAACTTTTCCAAAACAATTTTTTTTCAAAGATGTCCGAAAACAATGATTATACAACCAATCTAATGAAACATAAATTAGATGCTCACTAAGCCACTCACTCCTCATTCTGTTCAATGTAGAAAACGGCCGAAATCGGACATGACTTAAACCATTTACCCAATTATGTACAATAGATAGTCATAAATTACTTTTTGAACAGTTTTTGAAACAATCTTTTTCAAAACTTTAAACTTTTCCTTCTGATAAAACATGAGAAACTTTATGATCACAGACAGTTGAAGCTCCATTTATATTTCCACTTCATGTTTCCTTTTCATGTTTTTGAAATCATTGATCACTTGAATAATAATTTTTGTTATGTAAAACATAATCTTATATACGATATTTGAAGGGTGAGTAGATTGCTCAATCCTCATCCTGTTAATTTCAGGAAACGGTCGAAACCGAACACAATCTTCACCATTTGATCCATTTATCAATATAAAATATGATTTTGTAACAAAATTTATCATTTTTTTCGTAAGATGTGTCACACCCCAACTAAGGCAGAAACACGGGGCGTGACGGAAAGATTGATCGTCATAACACAAGATAAACAATATAGAGAAAACTAAAATGCATTACCTTAAAAAGTGTCACAACATCCTCCGACAACAAGCGATACTTGTGTCGTGAAATATTGGATCACAACACATAAAAGAATCGATTTCAAAATCCACCACCAAGGGTTCCATCAGGTCTAAGATAAATCTAAATCGAAATAGAGATCCCAAAAACAAAGTCTTCCAGCATAGATCCCCCACGAGGTTTCCTTAAGTCAACTAAAGCATCTTATCCTGAATTACTGCTCAATCGCTTTACCTAAAATGATACTTAAAAAGGTAAACATAAAGTTGGTGAGCTCGTAGTTTTAGAATATAAACCCAGTTGTTGTGCCAAGATTTAAGTAGTAGGTAGTTATGCCAATATGAAAGCAGAACGCATGCAATAGAATTTAGATCATCAACACATAGAAATTAGATCATCAACACATCATACCAGGGTATCCCAACCCAAATAACCATAGAATCTCATGAGTGCTAATAGACTTCCAAACCTATCGCCTACCAGCTGGAGCTACACAGTTGGGTAAATTGCCCTTGCACAGATGTTCATAGATATATACCTCGAACTAATGCACCAATTGTCTTCATGACATTCACATAGCAATCTAAGGCACATAACATTGTCCAAATGAATGTAGAAGTTTTGCATAGATGAAAACAATATGAAATAAGTTTGAAGTATCATTTTCCCCCAACAGGAAAGATTTAAAAAGTGGGGCTACAGGAACTCACATTAAGCAAGGTGATAAGCTACACACAAAGATGGCTAACAGAAGAATGCAACGGCGTCCAGACACGACATAATCCAATTAATGACCGATTTATAAATATGATTCTAAGGGTAAACTTAGGATTGATGCATAGGAGTCCTAGATGTCCGTTGTACAGTTGTTTTAGCATTATTTGGTTGTGTGATGGTTGATAAATAATACTTTAAAATATATCCCAAGTAGTTACGAAATTTTACTAGATATTTTGCACTCACACTGACTAAACGTAGTCAACAGAAATGAATAAAAGAATAGAAGTTTTTAGGGGATGATAAATAAAAATAGGTCGTTATTTAAATAAGTTTCGATAGTTTCCTCAGTAATCCTTAAGTTAACTCGATTTAGTGTTTAAGTACGAACATTAAGACGTTTTGAATGTACAAAACGGATGATAAGAATTTTATATTTTATAAATTTATAAAACATATTTTTCATCTTTTAGTCGGTTTATCAAAATAAAATATTTTATTATATCATTTTGTCGAATTTTGAAAAAGTAGGGTTTTTATGAAATAATTCCAAGTTTAATATTTTTATAAAATTTCGACATGACCCGTTCGTTTATAAAACGTTTTTCCAAGGTTATAAACCTTATTTTCCAACACTTGTCTAAAATTTCTGAATTTTCGCCAAAAGACCAAAATCCATGTTTTTGCAAAGTTTTATCAAAATACTCCTTCCAAATAACTATTTAAGCTATTCGAGCACACATAAGTGCAATTCGGTCCAAATCCGATTTTAAAACGCTTAAGTTAATATATTTTTTTCTCTTATTGGGCCTTAAGGCCCAATAGAAATCAAATTTGATATCGTTTAGTTATTAACCTCATTTTAGTTTGACAAATCGATTTGAATACGTATTAGGAGTATATAGAATATCAGTCGTATGAAAAGTCCCGCAATTAAGCTGAAGCTTATTGGGCTTCCATTATGGGCCGTTGCCTATCATGGCCTAAATAAGCTTTTCTAAAAATATTCCAAGTCCATAATCGAACCACGCTTATCCAACACGCAAATAAGTATTTTTAATAAACAAATACGCGAACCAATAAGCTATGTAAAATAAACCAGACCTCAAAAAGCCTACAACAAGCCGTAGCTTATTGGGCTTTTTGGGTCATTGGTGACAATAAGCCCAAAACAAATTTATTGCTTTTTAAATAAGCTAAATAAGCTACTAGATGTTTTAGTTCCTAAAATAAGTTATTAAAATTATGACAAGAATAGGTGATGACCAAAATCACTTTTCTGGGTCCCTAGTCGAAACCGAATGTATATAAGTTCATAAATAAGTTGAATAAACTTATTTTTAAGCTAGGAAATAAATAAGCTACATAGTGTACAAATGTTATTCAACCATCACAATCACAAAATAAAAATGGTCTTTTCCTTGTGTCTTTTACTCGCGTTCGAACCGAACCAACAACCCTTAATTTTTATTTTTAAACTTTTAGCTTTCGATTTTTATAAAACGCACCGTACAACTATCATCTAGGCACCATAAGAACACTAAAAGTACAAAAATATTTGAGGAAATGTAAACTTACAAGAAAGGTTTTGAAAGCGAGCCAAACACGAAACCGACAACCCAAACGTTGTCTTAAATGTACCCACGCCTATTGGAATCACCCCAGAAATACTTGAACTCTCACATTTTTGTTCAAAGTTGGAAAATTTATGGTGTTTGTGTGGTGGTTGAAGTCGGACGAACCAAAGGAGAAGGGAGGAGAGAAATTATTTGTGGTGTGTATGTTTGAAATGAGAATGGGACAAAGAGGAATGTATAAGAATATTCAGGGACTAGACAAGGCTCCTAAAAAGTTACCTTGTTGTCCCCTAAGTGTCTAGAACTGGCCATAGGATCCTAGGGGTCTCGAGTTGCCTCGTTTTGTGTCGGGTTTCTTAAATACTCATTGACCGTCCTTTTAAAATGTGACCCGAAGTTTCCTAGCATTTTTATTGGATATAAAAACACTTTTACATGAACTTAAAATATTCACATGACTCGTTTTATAATTAATTTTCTTAGCTTTTAGTTTTGGATATTTATAGACGTGTCGGAATGCGTTGTTGACATTTTAAGCCGTTTGCGGGAAAATCTCCCGAGATTTGATCAAATATGAATATAATTATCTCAATTAGGATAATTAACGAGAATAATAACATCACTGATATCATAGAATAATAACTGATAACCGTAAAGACGGTAACTGATCTTGGCGGAATAAAGATTAAAGTCAAAGGACTTAAATAGAATATTACAAGACAATAGAATCCGCAAGGGTAACAAGATGCCATTTTGTTTAACAATTAAGCCCATTTGAGTATTCATTAAAATTTTTTGGCCCATTAATAACCTTGTACGAAACCCAAGCTTAAAAGCCCATTATATCTTGTGAAACCCATTGATTAAGCCCAAAATATCATTTACGAAACCCATTTGGCCCATTACTGTTCACGAAACCCTTTGATAAGCTTTTTACGAAACCAAAACTTGAAATGAGTGAAGGAGCTATCCATAGCAGATTTTTTTGACTGAAGTCTGGGATCTAATGGCACAAAATCACATTCAAACAAAGATTTAATGTGATTAACAAAAAGACCAACATGAGGATTGATATGTGCTTAATTACACATATCTTTTACCTCTAAAAACGAGCTTAAATGACCAAAAACAGACAAAAAACTGCCAAATATTTGTATGTTTTGCGTTTGTGTTGTGCAGGAACGAATATCTTACAAAAAGACGGAAAACCAATCAAAAAGCGACAAAATAGGACATGAAATGGAAAAGTGTGTGGAGACGAAGCCAAATCAAAGTAAAGTCTACTCCGAGAAGAAAAAGCAAAGAAAAATATAACTTGAGTGTCAAAAATGCCAAACCCCTAAGTTATATTTTCATGTCACCTCAGGGGCTGATTATGCCAATTGGAAACTTCATTATGAAAGAAAGAAAAATGGGAACAAAGAATGCCAAGAGGAAAAGATGTGGAGGGGCCTTTCTTTTACACAAACCAAAACATTCCCTTAATTCTTCTTCAAGCCTCTCTCCTGTCACAAGCCCAACTGAATACCTTTTCTTTTCCCCCCCTCTTCCCGCCAAACCAAAACCACCACACCCGGTTTTTTTGCTCCCATACTTCTCGGCAAAATCACTCAACACCCTACTATACTACCCATTACCCCCCAGCTTTATAAAAGTCCATGTTGGCAATCCCTCTCCATTCCCAAAGCACTTCGATGGCTGAGATTGTCTCCAAAGAAGCTCAAAAGAAATCAAAGGCTGAGATTTGCTCTAGATTCTCCTCACACAACTAGCACACTTGGTTTTATCTCTCCAAAGAAGCACAAGATGCAAGTCCAATACTTCGGCTATATATAGAGCTTCTTGTAAGCCTTTGAGGCATCATGATCTATCTAGTTAGTTTTTAGTTTTTAATTTAACTTAAGCTTATTTTCAGTCATTTACAGCTTTTGCTTTCAGCTTTGTAACATTTCCAAGTTTTAATGCAAATTTGAGTTTTTAAAGTCACTTTATAATCCCAAGTGTTATGTTTCTGAATTGAGTTGTTTTATGTTCAAAAGCTCTCAATACAGCTTGTTTACAAACTGTTTTAACTAAGTGAACTTAAAAAGTTAAGTAGTTAAGAGAATATCACACCAATCACTCTCAAATATACCTCAGCTTATGTTATGGATGATAAGCCAGTTCTGGATGGGCTTATGGACTCTCACTAGCTTGCTTTATGCAAGCTAGAGCTTGTAGATTCATTGTTTGACCCTGTTTAGAGCAAGGGTTTTGTAAGTCTATCTCTCTTTTTCTTATTATTCTTACTTTCAGCAGAACTGCTTGTTATAAGTTAACACTGCTAGGCCATTTTAGCTTATTTAAGTGCTTATTCTTAATTAAAATTGCTTATAAGTGTCTTATTTTGTTGATAGATAATCTGTTTTTAATTAATTTGAGAGAAAAATGATTTTGAAGGGGTATTTTCAACTAACAGTACTAACCTTAAGTTAGTTCTGCTAGTTAACTTTTGGAACAGCATTAACTTAACACTACCAGTACTAACTCCAAGTTAGTACTGTTAGTCTTAACTGTTAGTACTGGTTGTTCAACTTAGCTTATCAGCTTATTATTTCAGCTTGTTTAAGATTTCTTTAGATTTTTAGAGTAGATTAAGCTTATTTTAGTGTACTGTTTTCAGTAGAACTTATTTGTCTTTTCAAAATAATTTTAAGAGTTAATCAGTTTTAGTTTTCTAGCTTATTTATCATTATAGTCCATTCTGGTTGCTTATTCTTATGCTTAAGTGCTTATTTTGGGTAGTTAACCTCCTGTTTTAGCTTATTTGCTTATTTCCTGTTTAATTGTGTTTTGTTAAGGCTAACAGTACTAACCTTAACTTAACAGTACTAACTTATAACTAGCAGTACTAACTTTAAGTTAGTACTGGTAGTTAATACTGGTAGTACTGTTGTTAGTACTGTTGTGTTTCTCTTGTTTAATTTAGCTTAATTGCATGCTTAATTTGCTTATTTAGATTTAGATTAGCTTATTTGTCTGTCTTAAGCTAATTAGAGCTTATTTGTGCCTTTGCGTAAAAGTTTTAAGTGTTTTTGCTATTTCTAGCTTTTATGCTTATTCTAGTTTATGTTCTTGTTTAATTTTTATGTGCATTTGCTTTCAGTATTAATTCACAAACATTCCTTGTTACATTCAAACACCAATCATCAATCGTTCTTCGATAATCCATTTCTAGCCTCGTTGGGACATAACGACCCGGGAACACTCTATACTGCTTCCGGTTTTCTTGATCTCGCGCGAATTCTGATCCTTTGTTGTGTATTTATAATTATATTTACTTATTGATACATAAAAAGAGGGGTTGGTTTGCGCTAGTCAATTTTTGGCGCCGCTGCCGGGGAGGTTGAAAAAGAATATCGCTACGTATTGACAACTTGTATTTATATTTGTGAATATTTTTCTTCTACTTGAGGCTTTATTAAAGCATTGAATTTCATATGTTTTTTGTTGCTAGTTTTTGAAAGAGGGTCATGGTGTCGTTTTTTAGGTTGTAGAGAGGAAAGAGAACCTGTTTTTTATATTGAGTTTTGCGTTGGATTTGTATTAATAATATACAATGGTTACTAATGTTTTAAATGAGCTTTTTAATACATAAAAATTCGTTTTGTTTGAAGGAGCTATATGAATAGAAAGATAGTTCTTTGTGTTTTTTTAAAGAGAATGGACTGTTACAAACTTACAACTTTATTTTTAATGGACCGTTACAATTTTAGATTTAATTTTCAGAATAGAATGGGCTGTTAATGTTACTATGACCATGCGTTATATTCATATATTTTTAAAACTTTCTTTAATAAACAAGTTAAAATGTCTTAATTTTAAATCTTACCATTTAGATTAATGTCCTAAATGCATTATAATATAGTTTAGAAGTTTAGAATAGATACTTATTGACACTTAAATGATGTTTAATGAACCGTTACAAATAGTCACTGATGCACTTACAAGGTGACCAGTTACAAATAAGCTGTTACGAAATGAAGTGCATGAAGACACTTTAATTTTCAGTTGGGATGAACAATAATACAATATTGACTAATAGTTTGTTAATTTTCTTTTAAAGAAATATTTTTTGTTCTTAATTTTTTTAAGACTTCCATTTTAGGAATGTCCTAAATCCTTTATAAGATAGTAGAGAAGTATATATAACTCATCAACTAACAAAGGTTGAAAACAATACAAAAAGCATACAAATACAAAAGCTAACAAAAATATAAAAAGCAAGTTTACAAACCTTGAAAACTCGTTTTACACGCCGCAATTATATATACTTTCATCTCCCATCATAACATATGATTTTCATCACGACATGAAACAATCTTTAAGTCCAAAATTTTACAAGGAATCTAACACAAAACAAAGAAAGCCTTTCGCCACAACAATTTCACAACAATGGTTTAAGGCTAAAACTACATACCAATATCTGGCTAAGACCCAAAAGCGAAACCACGAAACCACCATAACATAAACCAAAAACCAGTTCCTATTTGATCTCAATCACTAACCACCACAATCAAAACCACAAATACAAAAAGCATCGGCCAAACCACCTACTTCAAAACAACCAGCCAAACCCACCTATGTAAATGTAAACCGGTCGTTGTGACGGCACACGATGTTGGCAAAGGTAGCAGTAGAACTAAATGGTGGTGGCGGCGAAATTTCATATGTGTGGCAGCAGGATTTAGTGGTTTTAAAAGAGAGAGTGAGAGGTGTTTGTGCTTTTTAGAGAGAGAAATCATAGAGAGATGAAAAATAATGATGGAGTAATTTTATTCAGTGTGTTAGGTTTTTATACTCCTTAGGTTTATTATTTACACTTAATACACTTAAATAGTGCTTCATAGTGGGTTAAAATAGATGGACCGTTACAAATGGACTACATTAATACACTTAAATCGACTGTTACAAATAGATTACATTAATACACTTAAATGGACTGTTACAAAATAAACACTTAATTTTTAGTTACATTGACCTCAATATTCATAAAACATATACATTATAAACTTTCCCAAAAAAGAAATGTTTTTTACTTGTTAGATATTAGAAAAAGACTCGGTCACCCCGTGTATTATACCACTTATTATAGCTCGTAGTTTAACGTTTAAAAAGTAATGTTCGGTAATGGGCCGGGTTATAAAGCCCAACATATAAGCCCATACCATGCCTCAAGGATTGATTTTCTAATGCTACTATATAAGCCTCTTCATGCCTTGGAAGAGGTGTTAGTCAAATTCTCTGTTATACAAATTCACTTTCTCTCACTAGAAAGCTTTTCTCTTACTTTCTCTCTCTAGGACTTTGCTAATCTATCTATTTTCCATTGTGTTATGATTTCCAATATCCTACAATTGGTATCAGAGCACATGGGATGATTAGATCGTTTGTGTGTGCGTTTTTAGTGCTTGGTTTAGATCAAAAGTTGAATTTTAGGAGGTTTTAGCTCTTGTTCGCTGGTTTCTGTGTTCTGGCGTATGTGATGTTGAAGTTAATGTATGTATAGTTGCTGATAGCATTTCTAGTACTAAGTTGTGCAAAAGTAACCAAGCAAACGTTCAAAATATATAAACAAAATAAAAAAAATAAAAAAGGGGGGGCGTGGATTTTCTAGGTGAAATTACATGTTTTTCTAGCTAGCGCACGTTAAGGTTCTGTTTGATGATCTTCTTTTTTTTTTTTTTTTATAATATATATAATATTATATTTTTTTTTTTTTTTAGCGAAGTTGTTGGTACTGTTCTGGCGAGTTGTTAGACTAGTACACTGTGTCAGTGAGTTGTCAGGTCGTACTGTGTTAGCAAATTGTAGCGAGTTAGGCAGCGAGTTAACTTCTCTTGCAGGTAGCGAGTTGGATCTAGCGAGTTACAGGTTAATTGAAGACTATTTTCTAGCGACTTGTGAACAGGAACTCTGTCCATTTAATTTCTTGCTAGCGAGTTGTCAAGTCTCTTCCAGCTAGTTACGACCAGCTAGTTACAAGGCAGCGAGTTGTGGACTTTTTTACTTTTCAACCAATTTTTTTTTAATTGACTAATTTAAACCTGTAATCCTAACAAACTTAAACAATAACTCACCATTTCATATAATTAATCACCACTTTTAACATACAATCACTAATCATTGCTCGATCAACTTAATCATTTCACAATCAATTACGATGGCTAATCTTTCGAAAGACATCCAATGTGTTGGTTCCGATACCCGACCACCTATGCTTGATAAGACGGACTGTGCATCATGGAAACAACGTATTTGACTGTATTGTCAGAGAAAAGAGAATGGGGTGAACATCCTGAAGTCAATTGATAAAGGACCATTTCATATGGGGACTACTAGAGACACACTTGCTGAAGGAACAAAAGGTGCCCAGCAACTTGGTCTCGAACGAGCTCGAGTCTATTCGGATCTTTCACCTGAAGATAAGGATAGGTATAACGCTGACATTCGGGTAACAAACATCCTACTTCAAGGGTTACCAAAGGACATCTACACTCTTATCAATCATTACACATATGCAAAGGATATATGGGATAATGTGAAGATGCTCCTAGAAGGTTTGTAATTAACTAAAGAAGAATGGGAATCACAACTGTATGATGACTTTGAACACTTTTGTCAGAACAAAGGAGAAACTATTCACGACTACTATGTTCGGTTTGCCAAACTCATTAATGACATGCGGAACATCAAGATGACCATGTCCAGAATGCAGCTGAACTCAAAGTTTGTTAACAATATGTTGCCTGAATGGGGTCGATTTGTAACAGCAGTGAAACTGAACAGAGGATTAAGGGACTCCAACTATGATCAGTTGTATGCTTATCTGAAGCAACACGAGGCACATGCCAATGAGAACAAAATGATGTTGGATCGATTCACTCAATACATCGTGGATCCTCTTACCTTGATGTCCAATGTTTCACACCAGCAGTACTATTCACAATCATCTACAACTCCACCATCCACATATGTTCCACCACACTTTGCGGACAACACTCAACTTGATTCGGGTCTCTCTCCAACGGATAACTTAATTGAAAACTTAACCAACACACTTGCCTTACTCACCCAATCATACAAAACATACCTACCTCAAACAAACAATCAACTCAGAACTTCATCAAATACAAAGAACCAAGCCATAGTTCAAGACGGCAAGGTTGTGGTTCAGAATGTTCAGAGTTGACAAAATAGAGGTCAGGGGAACAATGAATGGGGTGCAGGTGCAGCTGGATATGGGGGAGCTCAGAACAGAGTTGGGAATGCAAATCCAGGTCAAGCAAGACAGATTAAGTGCTACAATTAGAACGGTATAGGCCACATAGCAAGGAACTGTACTCAGCCCAAGCGATCACAGAACTCCGAATACTTTAAAGACAAGATGTTGCTGATGCAAGCTTAGGAGAATGGGGTAGCACTGGATGAAGAGCAGTTGCTGTTTCTTGCAGGTGGACAAGACAATGTTGTTGATGAGTATGTGGATGAGCAACCAATGCACGATTTAGCACTCAATGTGGATAATATGTTTCAAGCTGATGATTGTGATGCTTTTGACTCTGATGTGGATGAGGCTCCTACTACACAGACTATGTTCATGGCAAATCTATCACCCGCAGATCCTGTTTATGATGAAGCTAGTCCGTCTTATGATTCGGACATTCTATCTGAGGTACACGATCATGATCATTATCAGGATGTTGTTTGTGAACATCATGAAGTACATGAGATGCATGACGATGTACAACCTAACTACGTTGTTGACTCACATGCTGATTATACGAGTGATAGTAATATAATTCCGTATGATCAGTATGTAAAGGACAACACAGTACTAGTTGTACAAAGTAATGTATCTTCTGTACCAAATGATGCATACATGATGATGTTAAATGATATATATGAATCGTCGGCTAAATGTGTCTCTGAAACCACATAGAACAATGTAATTGATAATTCATTGACTGCTAAACTTGCAACATATAAGGAACAAGTTGAACTGTATGAAAGACGGACCAAGTTTGAATTAACAGAAAGAGAACAAAAGATTGATGAACAATTAAGAATAGTTATCACAGACCGTAATCGTAAAGAATAAAGTTTGAAAAGGGAACTTCATTTTGTAAAATTGCAACTTACCTCTACCATTAACCATAACAAGTCAATGGTAGAAGAAGTTACGTCTCTGAAAAAGGATTTTAAACAGAAAGAAAATAAATACCTTGAAAAATTTTTGGACATTAAAGCTTTAAAAGAAAAGGTCGAGGAAAAATTATACAAACAAGACCAGTCTCTTCAAACAGTTCACATGTTGTGTAAACCAAAGCCCAATTATGATGAACATAATAAGGTAGCTATTGTCTATAAGAACCCCTTATGCCTAACCCGTGCTCAGCAAGTTTAGCCTTCTCTATATAATGGTCATGAAATTATCAAAACCAATCATGTCCCGGCCATAGTGCACAACTCAGAGGATACCCTAGAGATAGCTGAAATCACTAGGAAGAAAATGAATGACAAAATGAAAGACCCATCGTGTGTGAAAAAGAAAGTTAAGATTGTACCACATGATTACTCGAAAGAGAATTATTTAGCGACTTTCACACCACAGAAACAATTGACCCCCGAGCAGATATTTTGGTCTAAGGATCTCATCAAGATGAAAGCTAAAGCTCTCAAAGAGCAGACCAAAGCTTTGACACCAATCACAGCTTTGACGGTGTATCCTCCCAATACACCTGCAAAGCTTGTCCCTAAAGTCCTCCCTACAAACAGTCAAGTACAAGTAAATATTTATTCTCTAGTATAAC